>CP045896.1:1052803-1109586 GCA_013387185.1 Caligus rogercresseyi
TTAGCTGTCAATAAAACTTATGATATTCTTCATTCGAAGGCATTTTTCTTAATCCAAATATTGGCGCACGCTTAATTCAATGTTCGTCCCACATCTTCTCTTATAGAGTCCAAACCAAGCTTCAATACAATCTGAATTGATGTGGCCAATAAGAACGTAATTGACATCATTTCTCCGAGCAATCTTCAACCAATTCGCATAAGCCTTTTGAAGTTTGTTTAGCTGCTAAACAAAGTGTCACGAGAAAGACTTGAGGCTTTATCTCCCGCTGCCTCCAATTCATTCAGCACTGATGTAAAGTTTCGTAAATATTCTAATTGGGAGGAATTAAAAGTAATGGCTCTTTTGCAAGGGTTGTTCTTGGTGATATGTTCGAGATGATTAAAAGATAGATCTTTATCTTTCACCCTGAAAAATACAACATAGCAGGGAATAAAGTCATCGTAGTTGTATGAATCAGTATAATAAGAAAATACTGAGGAAAGTCAAGTTTTGATATGTGAAAAACATATATAAATAAGAAGGTTAAGGAATGAAGTTTGGCTTACCGTATATGAATTTTCATTTCTTCATTAATCTTTAGACTGAAGTCTATTGATGGTCTTCCATGACTAAGTTCATCTTGAAGAACACCACCTCTTTATCTTTTTCATTATAATGTTCTTGAACGCCGCTCGGAAGGCAAGTCCTATCCATTTTAATTTTGAAGCTCTTCGAGTGTTAAAAATGAGTTGACCTATTCAAAAGCCTTAATATTTTAAAATTCGCTCGTTTTCATTAAGGAGTCGTGAGGAGGAGGTTGAGGTGGAGGAACGCTTTGGAGGAGGCTTTTTGAATAGTAGTGAGGAAGATTTGGAAAATTGGAATGGCGGCATCTTTTTTAAATCTTAAGACAAAGTTTTCCAGATCTGTCTGAACGTGATGATTAGAGTCAGTAGACTCTGGCTATAATAGGAGGGCATGAAATGTACGTCACACAACGCAGAATGTCTTGAAGGTATCTATTTTTTTTCGCAGAACAGCCTTTGTCCAGAGTTGGCGTAGGGACTCATCCCTTGGGGAACATATGAAACCGTCTCTTTTTCCCCTCATTGCCTTTGGTTTGTAGCCACTCTTGCAACCCGGAGCAACACAAACCTTCCCCATTGTCGTCTAGTTTGAAGATAATAGGTAGTTCTAAAACGATTCCTCTACCATTCCACTACTTCATTCACGCGGCAAATAAATAAATAGTCGATCCCACTTTGTATTTGTGTTTTGAAAGGTTGTGCGACTTTACCTTTCCTGATTGTTTTAGTATTCATTGATATATATATATATTATATCAGAAACGACCGGGTACCAAGCCCATCTGTTTTTTGAACGTTCCGTCCCGGTGTCTAAAAATCAGCATGCCGAGACTTTAATATCTTCGTTCCCTCGTCATTCGGAAAGTGAAGACATTTTTTAGAAAGGAATTCTTAATATTTCAAAAAAAATATTTAATTTTTTTTTCTAAAAAGCATCCTCACTTTCTTTTTTTTTATTTTTAAAAAATATAGGATTTTATTTTATTTATTAAATTGCGTCTCTTTCAGAATTATAAAGGAACGAATATATTAAAGTCCCGGTCCGGATCCCGCGAAAAAACGTATCCTGGTCGTTTCCTGACTTTTTAGATATGTATTGTTTATATTTATTTTTATGAAGCTATGATGATTAGTAAAGGAACAGTAAAATCGATTTAAACAATTAATTATAACATATTCATTAATAAAGTACATAATAAGACCGTCTCATTACTAATTATTATTAAGAATCAATGCTTTTGAAGCTCTGATTGGTCCAGACATATCATTGAAGGGACAAGTTTTTCGTTGAATAATAAATTTACACGTGGGTAACGAGTGTGTCTCCGATAACGAGTGTTTTCTCCGAGTAACGATAAAAACTCGTCGATTTCATGCACGAGTCGAGTATTTGAAGACTTTTTTTTCTTACTAAATAAAACCTTGATTATTAAAAACGAGTTTTACTCGTGATCCATCACTAGTTTTTTGTACTTATTGTATATTTATATGATTGCATACTTCGCTATAATTAAATTAATAGCGAGTCCTAATTTCAGATGCTGAATTGTTTTAAATGATTATTAAGAAAAATATAATAAGAGGTATACTTTAATAACTATACTAAATTAATACGAATTTTTATAAACTTCATTAAAAATTAGTATACATATGTCAATTTTAAATGTTGTAATCGCAAAGGAAACAAATATATTTCTGTTCAATATTTGAGGACCAGGAATTAAAACCCAAATACTATACCTATATCATTAGCCAATTATATGAACATCCAAAATCATTTTATTGTGATCTGACGTCCTCTTATTCACAACAATAACTTTAAAAGTATATATCAACTCTGATTAAGCTGATCTATTAGCACTAGAAAGACAGTGAAATCAATTTGACTGTTTTTTACTCTAAAACTTATAACTTAAATGTCGATGATCCGATATGCTTCAAATTTTATGACTTAATTAATTAATTATTTATATATAATAAAAACCCTTATTTTGTGAAATAATCAAAATAATAAAATTTGAAACATAATCGGATTACTGACATATAAGCTATTAGCTTCTAAAGAAAAAAAACCCAGTCAAATTGACTTCATCCATCTTTTTAGTGTTAGTAAAGTTAACATAATTCATAAGAATAATAATTTAATGCTTTAATTATAGTATATTTAGTTCGATACATCTCACTCCTAGAACCGAATCAATTATTAATAAACATTTATATATTTTATGAAACAATTGAATCCAAGTTCTCTTTTTTAAGCATTTTTCGTGTTTTATACTTTATATATTGACCATTTGTCCCCTACCACTTTTCTATCTAAAAAATGTTATATTAATGAAATTAATTTATAACCATAAAAAATTATAGTATATTTATCTTCGAATACTTTTTTCAAACTCCTTCAAATAAAAATCAATTAAAAGTAAATTTAAAAAAATAATTCGTCTGAGCATTAAATACATGTAATATATCTAAAGTATCATGCCAAGAGTTTTTCCCAATAAAAGTTTTGGAAAATCGCCAAGTCATTGAAGACTTTCACATTTTGGGGCTCTTAACTTTTACCCTAAAATGTGTAGATTTTTTTTACAATGATATGAGCGGGAATATATTAAAATGGGGGGGGGGGACACAATTTATTACATTTGTTTAATGCCACCATAAACTTTTTATAACCCTTTCAATTCCCTTGAAACATACGTTATAAAAATTCAAGGGCTTAAAATAAATATTAATCAGATAGTCATAATTTGAAAATATGTAAATATTTCACATAATTATTCACATCACAAAATTCCAATATGATAACAGCTTTCTGAGTAAAAAATGAATTTGATTACCATAATTACTTATTGTTAAATTAGCTCGTAGAAAAATTAAGTCTTTGCAAACTACGATTTTTTGTTCTGTTGTGCCGAAACATAACTTTTTTGACGTATTGTTTTAAAACAAAATATATATGACAGTTATTATTTTTTAATTTGAGGTTTAAGTACATAATATATTTAAAAGATATGTATTTTAAGAATAATTTAGAAAAATAAAAATTAAATTACTTATGACATGAGAACACTTTAAATCACAAATAGTACTTACCCCGTCATAAAATAATGATGTACTTGCAACCATCACAAATCAATTGCTTATTTTCAAGTGAACAAAGAACGGTTCCCGGACTTTATGGAGACAGTGACTATATAGAGACAGCCAATCAAATCACTTTCTCCATAAAGTCCCCAAATGGACTTTATGGGACACGGACTATATTGATACCAGATTAGCGACATGTATGTTCCAACTATCGGACACCCCACATATCGGAGAGATATTGTTACACTTGAGCAAAACAATGAATAAATGTGTTTAAAATAAGCATCAGAGGCCTCTTTAATTAGCATTTACTTAAATAATGTTGAAAAGGCGTTAAATACTTTGATTGCTGCTCATTTATCTCATTTAATAGTTTTGATAACGTAACGATAATATTGGAGTTCGACCGGAAGAGAAAAAAAGGCAAGGAAGACAACGGAAAGAAAACAAAGAGAATAACAACAGCTTCAGTGAGAAAGAAAGAAAACGTACTTCGGCTGCTTTTTAAACTTCATTACATGGATTGGACTATTCTTCGAATACTTCCAACGAATAGAACTTTGGTGGCATTTGGAACGTTTTGATCAATTGAATACATATTTAAAAAAAATATTAATGCTCATGCTAATATAAAAAGAGTTCGAACTATTGTCTTAGTACATAATTCGCTGTCGTTATATGAGTCCGTTGTTTGGACTATATGGAGACCTAAAAATAGATGGATAAAAGCTGTCTCCATATGTCCACTGTCTCCATAAAGTCCGGTTACCATTTATCCATTTAGTGTGTTGGAGAGGTGTTTTACTGCCACGTAGAAAAATCTACGTTTCGGCTCGAATGGGTTAATATAAGGATTCATTATTTTGAGGTTTCACAGGTAATCTAGATAATATTGATGCATCTCCATTGATCACAAGAGATTCACTACACGTTCCGTGTATTCATTGCTGCTCCTCTTCAAAGATATTTTCGATTACTCATAAGCATATCTTAAACGCTGTTACAGACCAGAAAATTAAATTCGACTAGGTATCCTTCATATTCTTTGAGCCGTTACCTCACACTCTTGAAGAAGAATATAAACCATTTTACTGTTTTTACAACCCTTTTTTAATATGTATGCGTTTTATTGTAGTTTTATTGAGTGTTGTTCTTAAAAGTGGATAATTATAAACTATAATGCTTATGGTTGTTTTATTGACGTAATTTTATATAGTTTTTACTGATTTGATTTACAATTCTTAATAAAGAAACTCATTTTTTTGTTGAATTTATAGGAGTTTTTATAAACATTTGAAAACTCTAACTTATTTGAAGCTAATGTTTGATATATAATATGTATTTAATTATATTTTATGAGAGAGGTATTTTGTTCTACAGATATATTTATTGGATAAATAATTGAATTTTTGTGGCTGTTTGTACTTAATTTTTTTATTCGCCGTTGCATTTTGATATATCTATACGGAATACATAAAATCTAAATATTATGGGATATCAGTTAAGGTTATATTTTAATATTTACAATTTATCTAAGAGGTATAACTAAAAGAACTATTAAAATGCAATTGAAAAATCTTAATTGACAACAAACTAAAATATTTAACATAAATTTGAAGCTTTGAAATGGCATTCCTGCGCTCTGAAAATTCTTCATTATTGTAAATAATGTTTTCCGGTGGATGGATGCAAGAAAAGGGAAGTTAGGGGATTAATTTTCAAAACTATAATGGTTGTTAATTATATTTATCAGCATTTCTAAGCAAATAAAACTCCTTAAAACATTTTCCACTTATTCTATAGATTGAACTATTTCCTTTTAATACAAAATATTGTGCATTATGGACGGAGTTATTGCTGACTTCATGAATAACTATTATTGAATATTTTCTTTTTTCTATATTTTCTATGTAAAATAATATGCTAGAAAGCATGATTGCTGTTTCCTTCAAGGAATAATGCATTATTGAGTCTTTGTCAGTATTTTGACACTCGAGTATGTGAGTGTCCCATTTTAAGACTTCATATTACTCACTTTGCAGAGAAAAATAAACACTGTCATCATAACCAGGCTATAGAAAAAATGGTTGTAATTCCATAAAGACTTAGGTATATTGATTGTAAGGAAAATTCAATCCATATATATTTATAAATTGATTGAGCCGTGAGGAATTCAATAAAATTTGTACATTCAATTTGGTTAATCAACCGAATGTTTTTGGTCAAGTGTAATCAAAAGTCATGACAAAGACAAATATAGATGAACTCTTTTTTTGTAAGATAATTTATTCCAAAACAACCGTTCTTAAAAACTTGAAATTATATCCACTGGAATTGAGGCAAATACGTAAGAATACACAAATAAACATTTACTTTTTCTAAAACAGACCATATACTCATTCAAAAACTGATAATAATAAAGAATCCTTAAGAGCGTAAATAACAGAAAACAAATTATCCAATTTCCTCAATAGTCCTGCCTTTTTTACTCTTGTTCGAAGGATCCCTTGCAAAACAAGTTTGTATTATATATCGTTTACAAGAACAGTTTTTATTTGTCGTGTTACCTACTTCCAAATAATATCATTTATATATACTTTTTTTAATGATGTGATGGGTCTTGCCTTAGAGCAGTGGTTCCCAAACTTTTTTGCTGGGGCCCCTTAGGTACATAAGAAATTTTGCGCCCCCCCCCCCCAAAAAAAAAAAAAGGATATACACACATTTTGTCCTCGGAGTCCATCAGTTTATTTCACACATTGAAATTAATACAAACCTCAACTTTTTTTTTAATCCATTTTCCTAGCAGTGTTACTTAGGCTACGGTATTTATATTTTTATTCATTCGTTTTTCCCCGCGCCCCCACTTTGGGAACCACTGCCTTAGAGGATTAATTTTAAACTAAAAAGTTTCATGATGATTTTATTATCACCAACCCCTTTTGCTATTTTAATTTATTATTGTATATTTGATATAGTACGGTTATTAAATAAATAGTGTTTTATTTTATATTTTATTTTTAGTTACTTAATAGAGTGCTATATATAATTAGATAGGGATCGTCTTCTCCAAGGACGGAGGGAAGTATTGGAATCACGTATCTAACATATTTAAAAAATTTACTTACAAATTCAAGAATCTTAATAGAACTGTAACTAAACATACTATAGATTTCAAATTGCATATGAACGATTAAACATAGTATTCAATTACAGCTTTTTAAGTTAAATAGAGTTTGAATAGCTAAAGGTTTCCAATATATTTTTTCATTCATGTGTATACGTTTACATAATTTGGAAGGCTGTCTAGGTTACATTTTTATTTATGTGTAAGTTGACTATTATTTATTATTACTATTAATAAACTGCAGTCAAAGATTAAGCAATCATAAAATTAATGAAGACCTCCAAGAACAACAAGAAGTCTGATGTAAGTAATCAAGGGTAAAAAACCAAAATATCAAAAAGGATATTTTTTTTCTGGAGACTAATGGGTTGAAAGAAAAGATGAATTGGAAAACATAAAGTAGGTTTTTTTAATTCAACAGTTCATTTTTATTATATGTACACAGAATACATAAAAACTTAAGATAATGCATGAAAAATCATATAAGTAAATATTTTAAATTACAAGTTTATCATAGGGGTTGAACTAAAAGCACTATTTTCAATCAATAAAATACAATAAAAAAATCAATTGACATGTGTACTAAAATATATAAACATAAACTTTGAGCTTTAAAATGGCATTACTTGCAATTCTTAAATTTCTTTATTATTGTAGATAATGTCTTTCGGTGGATGGATGCAAGGGAAGGGAAGTAAATGGGTTGAAAGAAAAGATGAATTGGAAAAACACAAGTAGTTTTGAAATATAATTTAGCTTCACTCACGGCTCTTGTCAATATCAACTCAGAGTTGCTTAAATGTACTTAGTATTCCTTTTCAGAGTTAGGACTACCACCCCCCGACAATCCCCCCCCCCCCCCCAGGTGGCCATTATCCCCCGTTACTAATATTTATATATCTTAAAGTCCACTTATGAAGTTAACTATATTTTTATGACAAAATTGCATTTTGAAATATATGTTCCTAATATCGGTCATATTGTTAAATGACCGATATTAGGACCATAGCTTTCAAACACTCATGTAGTTTTACCATTAAGACCAAACTTCATTAGTGGACTATTAGGGACATTAATTATTAGTAACGGGGGTAAATGGCACAGTGGGGAGGAGGCATGGGGGATGAATGGCACGAGGGATAAAAGCCATGGGGTGATTGGTTGGGGGGGGGGGGATTGTCTGGGGGTGGTAGTTTTTCCTGGTTATATCCAGCCCCCCCCCCCCCCCCCTCATTTGCGAAGTTTTTTGAATAGACGCCTCAAATATAACCTGTGTATATTAATTAAATAAGGAACTTTTCACACTCAAGGAAATAGTTAATATTTAGTTGTGTTCATATTTTTTTGACTATAAGACTTAGGAAAATTAAAGAAGTCTTATTGAAGAAATGAGTGAATTTGGAAATAAACGTATATAAATCTAGGTGTTTTACATTATTATTTCATTGGTAGTGAAACTTTTAAATTTTATTATTAGTTTTATTGTCATAGGAAATATATTGTAGATATTCTTATTGCTATTCGATGTAACGTCATTAAAACACTGCAAGCGAAAAGACAACTCCTTTGGTAATGAGGACATACCATGTATTTCAATAAGTCTGAGAAGAACTATCATTTTGTTTTCTCTAGTTATACTGTGTCAGTTTTTTAAAAATATTCTATTAGAGTTTTGGTTTGTATCCAACAACACAATTTTATTATATAAATATATTAACAGCTTCTGTAGTTGTAAAAATCCATATTATAGTGTATTAAATTTGTCTAAACATGATTTTTTCGAATCTTTTACTCATATTGTCAATTCCACAATGTTCATAACTCATTATTAGTACACTTGTCCTTGGACACAAATTTAATTAGTGTTTTATGAGAGCCTTTGATGGTATTATATACCATGAAAACAATACACCAAATCGTACAGTTACAAAACATATTTTGAGCATGGAGTTGTTGTTCCTTTGTAACATTGAAGATACTTCATTTGTCCGTCAAAGTGTCCTTCAATATGTATTTAAATTTCTTGCCACATCCAGTAAGAAAATTTTAAGTGCTTTCTCAGCAAACAACATCGATCGAGTAAACTGTACAAGAGTTAAAAGAAAGCCATGGTCATATATTTAAACAAAAAGGCCAAATTTTATAACTGTTTTTAATCGAAAGAATTTATTGCTTTTCATATATATATATATATATATATATATATATATTGTTTTAACTTTGAGATAACTGAGCTTTAACTATGGCAATCGATGAATATTATATTTGTAAATATATGCATAACAATATGAACTAGAGGCAAATATACACTCAGAGAGTGCAAACCTCCGCCGTCACGGGGGTCCTTATGAGCTTCCGAGGCGGATTTTCCACGACTGGGGCGGTGTAAGAGGGACGGGGTAGGGTTCCCCTCGACGGAAATTCCAAGAGGAAGACGCTCCCGGCACCCGATTTTACAGCATAGCGACATCTATTGGCAGAGTAGGCTAACTTGAAATATTTATTAGCATTTAGCTCGTTTTGAATCTTAATTCTGCACTCAGAGATGCCAAAATTTAATCACTTGTTCCTTTTGGCATTTCCAATAACTCCACAAAGTTTCATCCGAATCCTTTACCTGCTCACAAACAGCCAGTGAAAACAATATCTCCTTCGGCGGAGGTAATAAGACTGTTTTCATTATATTGATTTTAAAATTTGATTTTATGTACACAGAATATAACCTAAAAAGACAATTTTATTTTTCAAACAGTCTCGACAAATTTTTAGTTTTAGTTGAGCGTAATTTTAACATATACATATTCCTACGGTAGAAATAAAGACTATAAATATGGTTGATGAACCTTCCGCAGCCAAATTAATCGAGTGTTCGATTTATTTATAATATAAAAACAGGCAGACGATAAATCAAATAGAACTAGAAGGCATGTATACACTCAGAGAGTGCAAACCTCCACCGATCCCCACCAAAGAATCACTTAACGGAATTACAATCCAATCATATATGTCTACATAAGTAGGTGTGTTTGGTGAATAATGAGTGAGGAGAGAGCCATCCTAAAAAAACATCCATTGACGTCATACTAGTTATTCGTCAATTCAAAATACGTCACTGGATGTTTAAACTCCTTTCTTTTCTCCATCATGCTCTTAATATCAGCGTTATATTTTATTTAATATTAATATTAAGAGGAAGACGGAAAGAGAAAGAAGTTTAAGCACTCAGTGACGTAGTCCTTAGCTGATAAATCAACAATATTACGTCAATGAATATTTTTTAAGCGTTTGTTTCTTTCCTACTTCCTGAATAGAGACAAATTTCATTATTATTATTTTAGTATTTAGCTCATTTTGCATCTTAAATAAGCACTCAGAGATGCCAAAATTTAATCACTTGTTTCTTTTGGCATTTCCAACAACTCCACAAAGTTTCATCCGAATCCGTTCCGTACTTTTTGAGTTATCCTGCTGACAAACAAACCACAAACTAACAAACCAACGCCAGTGAAAACAGTACCTCCTTCGGCGGAGGTAATAAACAAAAATATTAATTGCAGTTTAAGGCTCACTATAGTTAACTAGGTTCAAGCGAAGTTAAACTATTATAACTATCCAAAGCAATATTTGTACATTGTGCAAGTGTCTAAAAATTCAAGCTTCTTTAATTATTGAGGATTTTTTTAAATAAGAACAAATTTTAAAAAACATAGTTTTATTTATAATTTAAACGTATGTTTGATCATTATTTTTCAACTGTATGTACCTTCTAAAATGATTGACATTGAAGCCTATAAATTTGTTACAATGTGACAACTCTTTAACCGTTTACTAACTTAATCATATTGATACAGGGAGTACACGTATATCTGGACTAACTTTGATCAGTTATGTCGTCTTTGTTTTTGAGATATTGCAACGCACATATGTACGTTACTGCGCTTGCATCTTATCTATCTGCCAAAAAAAAACAGATTGAAAATCAGTCAACATTTAGCCATGGAAGAGGAGCAAAGGCATGCGATGTTCGCTTCCTTCCGTGCCGGGAGGAGTCCAAAGGAGGTGATAGAGTTCTTCAACTACCCCAAGTCGGCCGTCTACGACCAGTGGAAGGCTTGGAACTCTTTCAAAAAGAATGATACTCATCGCAAAAAGCGTTCTCGGCCCCTGGGGGCCACCAGGACCGACGAGTTTGTCGCCGAGGTGAAGAGGAAGGTCAACGAGGACGGCAACAAGTCCTACGCCAAGTTGGCCGCCGAGATGGGTTGTTCCAAGCAGACCATCGCCAACACCATCAACAAGGACCTGGGCTACAGTTCGTACAAGAAGAGGCACAGGATGATCTTGAACGGAGGGGACCAGGGAGTCCAGGATGGTCAAGACTCCTTCCACTGAGCCCGAAATTGTGGCCCCCCAGTTCGTCTGACTGCAACCCCCTCGACTATTTCTTCTGGGGCATGGTCGAGAACAAGACCAACAAGCACGCTCACAACACTCTCGACTCCCTCAGGGCCGCCATCGTGGAGGAGTTTCCCCATATGAAGAAGGACGTCGTCGCCAAGGCCTGCGGCCGCTTCAGGCACCACCTCGAGATGGTCGTCGCCGCTGATGGGGGCTATATTGAAAAATAAATTCTATATAGTGTGCCTTTCATTTCACAAAAATTGTTGAAAAATATTGATAAATAAATAAGTTATCAACATTTCAAAATTTGTTTTAATTAGTCCGGATTATATGTGTACTCCCTGTATTATACACTTAAAAAATGAATACATTTTTTCTATTACTCTGATTGCACAAAAATTAAGATTGGTTTTTTAAATTGTCATAATATATTTTATATTTCATAAAAAAAATTCCCAGTAACAATTAACTGAAAGACAAAAATATTTTGCTTATATAATAGTGATGTTTCTAAGATTTTGTAATTCTGGTAAATGATATCAGGACCTCGATAGGGATCAGAACTACATAATGGATGAAACAGGAATTGCCAAGAAATATACTTAAACAGCAAAGCAATAGCCTCATGTATGCTGCCTTTTACGCAGTATTTTGAAATATGATTTATAAAATCATATCCTAAACTAAGTTCAATAAAAACGATGAAAAAAATGATTTTTCGTATGTAAGGAAAGAGGCCAGATGATATAAGTAGGTAGGGAATTTAATATTTTATTCTACTTCAAACAGAGCTCTCGTGTTTCACTCTCATAAAAGAAAATCAATGTTTTATGATATATATATATATATAGGTGTGTGTTATTTATAGGTACTATGACAAGAGTACATTAGAACCCTTCATGGAAAGAGTTCATAAACATGTAATAATTAATGTGTATAAGACGTAATTTATATGCCGTGATATCATATTCTTAAGTATATGTAACTTGTCATTTATTCATATAGTTTCTTTATATTTAATAATGACGAGCAATATAAAACTATATTATGAAAAATTCCTTGGAAAAAAGTCCAAAAATAATTAATATATTTTTTTTGGATAAGATGTTTATTTATAAGCTAAAATCTATACAATGTAAAAAAATAAGAATACACTTGAAAGTAGGAGATTCAAAAAACACAATCCTTAAGACAGTTACGTTTTTAAAAACAAAACATGAATGAACATTATATTTCAAAATGCCTGTCTAAAGATAAAACCATAATACAAAATGAATTACTAAAAAAAATATGTCTTATTCAATATAAAACGTTGATGTCGTCTTATTGTCGATTTGATGAGTTTGAGGTATTCGAGAGAATTTGAAGGAATAAACTTTAGCAAATTTCCGGCCCATGTCCATGACGTTGCAGATGAATTGGGAATTTTTATGAGAGAGCTGAATAACGAGCCGCTGCCCCAATCATAATTGCTCTAAGGTCTTTGATTCGCATATAAGAGTTATTTGTCAGTCTCTTTGCAATTAATGATTTCATGTTGAGCAGTGCAAATTCAACAGCCTTTTGATGAGGAGAGATGTTCCTTCTTCTTCTTTGGGATATTATTTTTCTATTCCAAATTTATTATTGTACAAAACTATTTCATTGTATATGAGATTGTTTGCATAAAAAATCAAAAACTTTAAAATACTTATGTCTCTCAACGTATTATGTCCAGTTCTCTTTGTTTGTTTTTAATCTTATTGACCTTTTCTAATGGGCATTTTGTCCAATAATACACCATAAAAATCGTTAAGTATTCTTGTCAGGAAATTTGGTTCAAAGTACTTGGGCGTTGGTGAAGCAAATTCAAGGACAAAACTAATGGAAATACAAGAATAGCTCCATACGATTTGAAAACATTTTCACCAATATCATATATAGAAACCCCAAGTAACTTTGTCTTTTAAGAACATACGCATTTAATTTCATATTTTTTTGTTGTTTGTTGAGGGTAGGATCCAAGAGCACGAATTGAAGTCGAGTCTGGAGTCCAAGGCGGAATCGAATTAACGATCTTATCCCTTTCCCTAGAACCCACAAACATTTTAACTTCATATTACTTGAAGGTTATTGATAGTTGATAGACCAAAGTATACCATCGAACGATTGATTCAATAAGGAATTAAATAAATCTTTTCCCTCAATTTCTACAGAACTATTTTTTGTTCCATTTTGAGACACCATTAAAGATTATTCATGCGACGTTTTATGAAATATATTTGTGTATTGTATTTAAGATCTTGAGGGCGTAATGATATATTTAGGAATAAAACTTATATTATATGCCATTGTCGACTACTAATACATAATAAAAAAAAGAACACAGCAATAAATGATTTTAAATAAATAATAAATACTTTACCAAAAAAACAATCCGGACGAGATTTAAATTCGACTAGGAATCAGCTTCACGAGCCCACCTTATTTTCGCATGTTGCCGTGCTTCCACTAAAGTTTGTGCGGCGCGAGGTCCGGTGATGAACTCAGTCATCTGCATGTTCTTGGCGGCCACACTCCGTGGACGTTGAGGCTTTCTTTAGATTGAGAGCTGCCCTCTCGTTCTTTCGTCGTGACCGACAGCAGTTGGCGAGTGGGAAGGTGGGGTCATTGGAACCTTCCAGGTGCCATTGCCGATTGGGAGGTGAAACCTCGTTCACCGTTGGGAGGCCGCAACGGTCCAAAAGGTCCGACGCCTGATCCGGTCGCTTCGCCGCCGCCCATTCAAGTTCGAGCAGGTCGTTGCAGTGAACCTAAACCGCAGCATTGTCTCCCGCACCGTCTTCGCGCTCTCTGGTCTTGATACCCCTGGAACGGGGTGACCCACGCGCAGACATTGAGCTTTCCACTACGAGTGTTCTTGCATCTCGTTAAGGAGCTTGCTGCTGGGAGGACGACGCAAGCTATTTGTATTGTCAAGTCTCTTAGAGGACGTTATAATACTTAGTGATATGCCAATTGGTTATACAATACACAAAATTTCTTAATTGTGAATTTCGGTTATTATTTTATGTCTTGCTTTGAGTGCAAACATAAAGCAATCTTAAAATAAATATATCATAAGACATAAAACTACAATAAACCATGGTTTTGAGGTAACAAATATCTTATCTCAACTTTGCATGAATACAAAAGTACTTTGAGATTTAAATAAGTAGGAAAATAACAGTGAGCTTCAATAGTATCTCCCATTGTCATTTATTATACACATAAATGTGAATGGAAAGACGAATTTCATATCTATATTTTTTAAAGTGAGAGCTTATCAAGAAACTACCCTTTTTAAATATGTGCACATGTATGAAGAAAATATAAAAACTATGATATAAAGTTTTCTACAAATGTTAATACGGATAAGTAGCTTGCTCGAGAAAATGATTCAACCTAAATAAAATAAAAGATTAAAGCAATGGAAGATTTTATAATGTATATGTTCAAATGAATGAACACCAGATTTTAGTTATTCTTCTTCTAAAACAACCTACAAAAGGACCTACAAATTCTTCATATTTTTTTTCAGACGTTACTGATTACATAAGTCCTTCAATAAATCTAGAGACTTACATTTTTTGCTGATTTTATTTTAATGATAAAAAATTTAAAACCAATGTTTTGTTATTTATTTTTTGATAGAGTTGAGTTTTTATAAAAATTAAATAATAGGATTACTGTCAAATATGTTGTGTTTTGTTTTATTATTGATTAATAACTTTATAAGTAGTGAAATAATTTTAAACTACAATATTAATGTATACAATGTATTATGTGTAATTTTTTGAAAAATAAAGTAAAAATGATAATCTAAAGCAAGTAATTGAAATATGTATGTATAATATATATATTATATATATATATATCTATATATATATATATATAACTATATATATATATATATATATATATATATATATATATATATATATTATATATAGTAGTAAGTAAGCTTAATTTTAGGACGACCAAAAATATTTTACTACATAATTTGAAAAAACAATTTAAGGAGTAAATAAAAATGAACAAAAATATATTTTTTTAAAGCCAACCATTTAGTCGAGCAAACAACCCGTTAAATTTGACTATGACTATGATTCATTCCATGAAATTAAATATTTTATAATATAATTATATCTAAGACATGACTTTATATCATTAACCTAATAAAAAGAATATCTTTTGTGATGTTTTCTCGTTAGAGTAAAATATGATTTATATGCAAATGTATATATAGTGAATTATATTCGATACCAACATATCCATTTTGATATTAGCATAAATATGCAGGTTTTGTATTTTAATGAAGAGCCCGGGGGTAAATATTTACTAATTGCGATACAATTCATTGGCACAAATGTTATATTATAAATATGATATTTATATTAAATTACGCATGAGATAAGCTTGCTTAGTATAAAATATTCAAACAAATATGATTTTTTTTCATGATCATAGAATGTAGCATTTTTTAAATAATATAAATAGATATTAATATTACAAAATATACTTCTTTTTTTCATCAGCAAGGTTTTTATTATTATAACGTGTATAAAATATATCATATATATACTTCTTTTTAGATTAATAAAATGCGCATCGATATTCAAATGTCTTGTTGTTCTTATGTACATGCTTTAAATATGTTTTTTATTGATATAAAAATATCAAAAAGGCACATATTTAAAGCCAATTTGAAAACCTACTTGTGGATATAATAAAAAAATAAACTGAACGCCTAAACTTATTGGAATGGAGACGATTATAGATTTTGCGGGCCACTTGACTCATCAAAGAAGTGATTTTACTCAGTGAATAAGTGTGTTCAACTCTAAAATTGAACCTGCAGATTTGCATTCTGAGAGGGATTTCTTTTGATGATCAAACTCATTAAAAAGCAAGCTCTTTGAAGCAAATTTATTTTTTAAAAATATTAATGTATGTAAAAATAATGCAATTGGCAACAAAAAAAATAAGCAAAAAACTTCATTGAAATTATCCGATAGTCTTAAAATATGTATTGAGGCAGACTCGTTTATCTAATTGTAAAACTAAATTAACAGTAAACTAAAACCTCAGCATAACATTTCTTCTACAATCATCTCAGATCTAACCACATGATTTTCATAATAACATCTTACAAGGTTTTTTTAACATATACTTGTGGAATTTCGTATCTGGTCTACAGTGATTCTTTACAAAAAAAATACTAAAGTTAAACTGCAATGTTATATATTTTTGATAATGCATTAGCTAAAGTTTTTTGTATTAATATTATGATATATCTACATAACAAAAAACAAAAAATGCAACAAAATAAATATAGCTTTACATTTTATTGTCAATAACTTTGAAGAATTATTTTCAACGTATTCTAATAATCAATACTTGGAAAAAATCCATTGAATCACTTCATTATATACATTTTGTACAACGGTTGAGTATTGTATAAATGAAAATAGGTACAAAATAAATAAATAGTATAAAATAATATATTTTTTATCTATTTTCCCTTTCATTTCAAGTAATAACCTTTTTAAGAACAAATGCGTTGCATATCAACAATATCAGTATATGTACTCACAAATAAACATGCATCTGTTGTCGTATTCGTTATTTGTAAGCATACAGACTCTCAGAGAGAATAGAGGCTTAGTCTGAGGATTACTTAATTATAGTTTTTATGGTATCACAAAATAAATAATCAATGGAAAAGATGACTTCTCTTTTGTAAGGGATCAGAGCGAATCTATTATAAGTTTAATTAGTAAAACAATTGGTGTCCCTAGAAAAAATCGTATCTTGCCTTCTAAATTTAATATGCATTTTATTTAATAATCCAAATATGAGTAGGCTTGATAGAGATAGCCTTCATTTAATGTTGGGGAAGTAAAGAAAAGAGAAAGAAATAGAGAGACAGAAATAGAGAGAAAGGAATGGTGAAAGCAACATATATATATATATATACATATGTATTTAATATAAATATATATTATATATATATATCAGGAAACGACCGGGTACCCGGCCGGGTTCCGGCTGTTTTTGGAGCGTCCCGGCCCGGTGTCCCGGTTTTTTATACACCGGGCCTGGACAACAGTATTTTCAATATTTTGTTTGTCATTAAAAAATTAAAAAATCATCACTTCAGAAACTTTTAGGAATTCTTTAAAAAAAATTTATCACTTTTTTGGAGATTCCTTTATAAAAAAACGCCGTTACTTTTTTTTTTTGATATTCCTTTCTAAAAAACGTGTTCTTTTTTTTGGAGATTTCTTTTTTTAAAAAAAACGTCGTCACTTTTTTTGGAAATTCTTCACTTCAGAATGTCGAAGGACCGAAAATATACATTATGTCCCAGCTTGAATAATTAAAGTTCCGGCCCGGGTCCCGGCGAAAAAAGGTGTCCCGGTCGTTTCCTGATATATATATATTATTTTTTCTTAAGGATAAATATTCAATGAGATCTGATTATTGTTCAATAAATTATAAAGATTTGTCAATTTCACTACAAAATAATAGTTTTTTAAACTAATGTTATGAAAGTAAAATTTATTTTCATGCTGAGTAATCACATATGCCAGTATTGAAGTGCTCGATGATATGGGTATATTTTAGTTTTATTATAAAAAATATTATACTAATGTACGTATAATAAATAACTTATTTTTATTTCTCAAGTAGGGTTATATATCACCACCTCTCCTTTACCACACAAGACCCTTTTATCTAATGTTTATACTTAGAGTAAGAAAAATGTGTGTGTGTGTGTGGGAAGAATTTATATTTTTCTTTTTTTCCGTCACAATATGCAGGCCGAATTTTTTTGCACACATACATAGTTTTACATTATTCATTTTCTGTGGTCTCACTCTATGTTTGGAGATAAGGAAATAGTTTCACATACATTTATGGAGGTGAATTTAATTGAAAATGTACTTTGTGAAAGGAGGGCTTTTAGAAGAAAAAATAATGAATGTATGAATAAAACTACGTTGGTATTTTAATTAATAATGATGCTTAACGTAGAGATAAAAGTTATGGTTAAGTTGATTTATTTTAAACTATCCTTCTTAGAATCCCATGAATGTAAAAATTTATATATATAATTATATATATATATATATATATAATATGTTATTGTCAAACCGTTATTAAAGGAAATATAATTATTTGATAATACCTAAAGTTCTTGCTGTATTATATAATGATATTTATGTGGCTGAACTCAATAAAATGTTGTTTATAGTCTTTGAAATGAAGAAGTTAATGTTTCTTGTCAAAAATTATAAATGAAAAATATTGTTATGTTAATCATTAAGGGTATTTGAATACGTATTCAATAAATGCCGAGGCTATTATTCATTCGGAAAAAAATATATATATATAGATATAATAAACATATTGAATATAAATTTAAATCGGTATATCTGCCTTCCGCCCCGCCACAACTCGTTCCAATGGTGACATAAACTGGATGTATTCGTTAGGTATAAACGTCTTATTAGTATAAAGTAGTCAGAGTTGAGATATTTTTACATCGTTTTTAACAGGCCCAGATCTCTACGCGCGCCTATAGAAGAAGTCGACAGGATTCAAATCTGGGCTACGGGAGGTCATATGTTCTTTGTCAAAAAAAAACAGATTTTCGTCTAAGAAGGCTTGAGTAGCTTTGAAGGTATGCGCAAGCGCCCATATTGTTGGGAAACATAACACTACATACCAATATCCTTTTATTCCTAAACTACTTTCTGACGCATCACATTTATGTAATCAGCTGATAAAAGTCGGACACCAAACAGAAAACAAAATGGGATTGGATGCAACTACACAAAGCATAATCAGAGAAGTTGTCCTTTTTATAGTTGTGTCTTGTGTATCTTTAAAGACGAGAAAGCAATCATTTGGCTATTAATGACGGGATCGAATACAAAAGTATGAGAAAAAAGCATAAGGCCTCCGTTCGACTTCATCGAATGGCAAAGCTTCTGGGGCTTTGCAGTCTCCTGTCACACTGTTTTTGAGGTAATAATGGCTTCTCAATAAGCGTAAGGCTTTTTTCGTCCATCTTTTTTATCCCTTTGGTCACGATGGTCTTGTGGAAGTCCATATTAAGGATGATTATCAATGGCTCTTTTGGTCCAACCTGCGTCACGAAGTGTGCATAGAGAAACACATTTGTTATAAGAGTCTTACAACAAAGGTTGTAAACACAAAAGTAAGATAAACATAGAAAGAAGACTTGATATTTAAAAGTTCTCTGATCGAACCTCTCAATTTAGATATATTTTATTTGAAAGGTAGTGACCTTGATTTAATAAACACCCAGAACTCTATTTTTATATTACTAGTCAAGAGTATGTCCTTATCTGCTTGGCTATCAATATATAAGCTGACACATTTTCATTATAAATATGCAAAATAACAACTATTAGTTTTCATTTTTGACCTATATCCATCAGAGCAAAAAAAACATTATAAAAAAAAAATGTGAAAAGTAATAAAACTGCATATATGCATACAATATGAAATACTTTCAAGTCTTCATAAATCTTAGTATATAATATATATATATATTAAAAAAATATATATATATGACGCAGGATCTTCTTCGTGGGAGTGGGCTGGAGACCTAATTCGTTATGTGCCATCAATGGCAGCAGAACACTTGAATGCTTTAAAGAGGATCTTAAAAAGTCATCGTCGCTTGTTACGGAAAAATACTTTTTTACATTTTATATAAGGTTATAATTTTTAGATAGTAAATTGGTCTATAATGTTCATTATGTTTTTTTTCTAAAAACAACTGTCTAAAATTTTTTTATTATTTTATTGTTATCTGTTGTTTACTCGTTTTTTAGATGACATAATAAAGAATTTTATAACCGAGGGGGAGAAAATAAAAATATATATATATATAATTATCAAGTTCAATGTATGTAATGCAACTCATATGTAGCAAAACATAAGAGATGAATTTTAATTATGATTAGTAATAGTAATAGGATAATAATTCTACAATAGTACAAAAAATTAATCAATATTGTTATTTATTTTATGTGTTGTAGCTAATGACAGGGTGAATGTTTAAAATTGTTTATCTGTTTTTCGCATATTTAAAACTTTCATTAAGGCTTATTTAGTTATTATATTACTTCTCGATGATGGATTGAACAATTGTTTAAAAACGTTCTCATTGTATCCTCATTTTTTTTCTTTTTCAGGAATGTCCTGGAGGCATCGTACAAGAGGATACTTTCAAAGAAATCTACGGGAAATTCTTCCCACACGGAAGTAAGATATTTAACATACTATACATATTAAATATATATATATATATATATGTATTAATAACATTCTCTTGAAAAGGGCTATTTACAAACATAGAGGAAGTTATAAGAAACTTTTTTTTAACTGTAGCCATAACTTTAAAATAGGATGAGAGTGTTTTAATAGAACTTACAACGAATTATCGTATAAATAGACGATGAACTACTTTTAGAGATTTTTTTTCATACCAACATGGATATAATTCATCGAATCATTTGGACAAAAAGCCTGTAAGCGAATTTTCACGACGTAAAAGCAATAAGATCACATATCTCGGCTACGCCTTTGCAGTTTTTCAAAAGATAGTTATAAATATTGTGAAACATGAATATTTTGATAGAAGAGATCTGATTTTACTTTTTCATTAAAGTATTGCGATGCAAATACTACCATATATTGTAATATATTAAACCCGTCTTCCTTCCAGATGCCACTCTTTACGCTCATCATGTATTTAAGGCCTTCGATGCCAAGAAGAAGGGATCGATTAGTTTTGAGGTAAGTAAGCAAATAATACTATTTATTGTTTTATAAAGTATCTTAGTACATGTATAAATAATCAATAATTGATATACAGAATGTCTTACAGCTTAAATGTATCAAAATGCGGTAAAATATTTTCAAACTTATAAACATTAATCAAAATAATATTATTATTTAAGAATAAATTGTTTTTGAATTCCTTACCATAGAAAGGAATGTATTTCAGTATAACGTGAGGAAATATATCAAGCATATTGCTTGATTTATATTGGCCTCTCATATCCCAAAAAACCTAGGGTCCTCAATCATGGAACGTATCAATTTATTTTCACAAGTAAGGCCTTTTCAAAATATCACAAATCTTACAAAAAATAAGTGTTTTAACATTTCAGAAAAGTCCTATGTTTTCATAACCAACTTTTTTCGCTTTTTACTTTTCTTTTTATTAAATATAACTTGATATAAAAAGAAACAGAAAATAGTGATATGGAGGAGCTATCTTCTTCAAGGGGACAAAATATCAACATGAACATAGCATGTGTTACCTCACAAAGTCGTAGGTTCACGAGTATAATGGTACCTTTCCAAGGACCTTAGAATAGAGAGTCACATATTGAGCTGAGGTAGATAATTATATTTTATTTTTATAATAAATGATGGAATATAAGATATTAATGAAATATAATATTATAAAATATGAAGTACGATATATTATATTGAGCAGAGAATAGATGAATGAAAATTATAGTTATGTTTTAGTTTGAAAAATAAACTAGAGGCATGTATACACTCAGAGAGTGCAAACCCCGCCGATCCCCACCAAATGAATCACTTAACAGAATTACAATCCAATCATATATGTCTACATAAGTAGGTGTGCTTGGTGAATAATGAGTGAGGAGAGAGCCATCCTAAAAACATCCATTGACGTCATACTAGTTATTTGTCAATTCAGAAATACGTCACTGGATGTTTAAACTCCTTTCTTTTCTCCATCATGCTCTTAATATTAGCGTTATATTTTATTTAATATTAATATTAAGAGGAAGACGGGAAGAGAAAGAAGTTTAAGCACCCAGTGACGTAGTCCTTAGCTGATAAATGAACAATATTACGTCAATGAATATTTTTTAAGCGTTTGTTCTTTCCTACTCCCTGAATAGAGACCCCATTTCATTATTAATATTTTTAGTATTTAGCTCATTTTGCATCTTAAATAAGCACTCACAGATGCCAAAATTAATCACTTGTTTCTTTTGGCATTTCCAACAACTCCACAAAGTTTCATCCGAATCCGTTCCGTACTTTTTGAGTTATCCTGCTGACAAACAAACCAACAAACTAACAAACCAAAACCAACGCCAGTGAAAACAATACCTCCTTCGGCGGAGGTAAAAATAGGTATCTAGTTATGCTCAAAGTACATCCATTCTCTAGTAGCACTCCGTAACTAATACATGTTTCCTTCTCAATATGTTGAATCATACATTAGATTTATTGCAAAGTAAAGAAATTGTCTAATCATTTGTACATTATATAGTAATATGCATATTTGCATAACATAAATAGTATCTGGTTATGTTTTTTTTTCTCTGAAATTGAGGAAATCATAATATGATTATCAAATATTAAATCATGATGAAGCTATATTATATATGCTTTTGGCATTATTTTTCATTATATACCTGAATTATTCAATATATATTCATTAAAAAGGGGTTGTTTTTGGCTTGTAGGCTATTGAATTAGAGACAAAGTAAAGAAATCGTAAAACAAGGAGTATGTTAGCTCAGTGGTATTGTGGTCATTACTCTATGATGACCCCGACCCTGAGATTGGAAGGTTAAGTTTGATTGATACATACTACAATCCAAGGTTCTATGGATTAATTACAACGCTTATCCATATCAATGTAGATACTACCTTTTCAAACGATTCGTTTAGGAAAAAAATGTAATAATCATGCGATAATTTATACGACTCAATCTTATATTTGGTTTACGATCATTATTTTGTTACACAGAAGCACTGAGTTGTCATAGCGTTCTTATTTCATCAAACAAGTATGTCGTTCACACGTACACAATAAGGAGAGACTGTAAAAATATTTTTTTTTGACGTTTTTTATAATAATAAATTTTTCAGATGTATCAGGATTCACTGATTTGAACATGATACACCTGAACACTGGGCAGTTTTAATACATCTACAATGTATCGAAGACGTCGCGTTCTGATCCTTATTTGTGTTAGTTAATTGAAAATATTATTTAAAAATTATGAACGAAATACCTTCTCAAAATATTAAATTTGTATTGTTTCTTTCAAACGACCATTAAAAAGAAAACAAACGTTTATCTGTATTTCTGCATTAACATGTTAAAAAATGATTCTTAAATATAAACTTGCAGTTCTGTCACATTGGGATATCTCATATTAGTTTCCATTTTTTTCATAATCATTTGCCAGGGTAAAAAGAAAGGAATGAGGAGATACATATATATATATATATATATATATATATTATATATATATATATATATATATATATATATATAATCAACGACCGGGTACACCGGTGAGACATCAATATTTTTTCGTTTGTCATCAGTTTTTTATGAGATTATTTTTTCAAAATTTCGTTGTCATCAGTTTTTTGTGGAATTATTTTCTAAAAAAATTTTGGTTTGGATTTTTTTCTAAAAAAATGTCGTCACTTTTTTTGTGTAAATTCTTCACTTGAGAATTTCGAAGGAACGAAAATATATATTATGTCCTGGCCCGGCCCGGCTTGAAATATTTAAGTCCTGGCCCAGCCCGGGTCCCGGCGAAAAAGATTTCCCGGTCGTTTCTTGATATATATATATATATATATATATACATTTTAATTTATGGACTTCAAATTTTGGATAATTAAATTAGAACAAAGAAATTTGGTAAAATTCTGTTTTTAATAATTTACTTTATTAACCAAATAGTCAGTTCTATTACTCGTCAGAACAACATTTATTTTAATTTATTCAAAAAACAAATGGAGCATATATAGTCAAACCCTATGAGATGTAGCCATTTAGACTATTAATATATTTTTATAAAAAGGGGACTCTAAAATCATGGTGTAGAATATTCATAAAGACGTGAATATATTCGTAATTAATACTTTTAAAAGAAAAAAAGGCAACATCCAACCCTCGAATTTGATCTGGCTTTTAATGTGTAGATTTTTCATCAAACAACACGGATAAATAAAATGTATAATATTTTTTAGTACTAAGTTATCAGTTAATGATGTCCATTTTCCATCCTTCTTTTATTATGTATAAAACATTCATAAGCAGACTTACACAAAATTAACTCCTTTTATAGTATATAATTGAGTACTTTATTTGATGTATTTGGCTCTTTAAGCATTCTAAAGACAATAATTTAATGCCTGCCTACTTTATTTCATTGTTTAATTTTATTTACCCTCATTTTGTGTAAATAAGGGAATAACTCACTCCATTTTCCTTCTCCTCTTCGAGAATAAAATGCACAATGTTCCAATCACGGCTTACATAAAACATACAACTACTACTACTTAAGTCTACTCCCGTACATGAGTCCCCTAAAGATATATGCGAACCCATCTCATCTTATTCTTATGTGCATTATCAATCTTTTTTCATGCATTATTTATACCATTAAGTGTAATTATATTAATATATGAATGAATATGAAGGTTTATAATTTGTGAAATAAAATAATCATAAAACTGTAATTAACTGTAATTGATAATCATAAATAAACCAAAACTTTAGTTGTCATAAATATAAGAATAAAAAGTTTAAAAAATTAATTCATAATTTAGAAGATTTAACCTCCAACAGGCAAAGAGTTAAGTATTTAAGAAATGTCTTCAATTAGTAAATGTATATATATATATATATAGAGAGAGAGAGAGAGAGAAAAAAAAAGACATATAGATTGTAGTCCTCCAAAGATTATATATATTTACCCAATTTTGAATTATTTTTGAGGAAATTAAAAATATTATTTTTCGGTTCTTAAGAAATAGAAATTACAAAACAATAAATTTTGACCCTACAATTTTAACATTTTGTTTGTTTGTTTATTTGAGGGTAGGATCCGAGAGTACGAATTGAAGTCGAGTCTTGAGTCCAGGGCGGAATCGAATTTACGATCTTAGCCCATTCCCTAGAGCACACAACCACTTTAACCATGTTGTTTACCCTTTCTACCTCGGGAAGCCAAACAGGTAACCAATGTTACAATTCCTAAGAATTGCTGGTATCTGCTTTAACTCTGGAGGATGTTGGTTAAAGCATTTTTGAGTCATCATTTTCTTAAGACAAAATAAATCACACTCAGCCAACAAGTGATAGGACGTCTCATCACTCTGCTGACAAAAAAGACACTCACGAATGAGAGATTTGTTCGGCAATGACTAGTGATATCAAAGAAAGCTATGACCAGTTAATGTCTGTATTTGAATACATAGAGATTCATGCCTTAGATTAATCAATCGACTGGACGCATTAGGGGCTGGCTTTGGAAGCCATAGTTACCTTTGTCTACAAGAGCTATCCTGTGTCCAACGGGAGGACCTTTCTCTTTATTAGATTTGATCTTGGACCAACTTTTTATAAGTCGGTCAGCTTTCTCATTTCCTGACCAACCTATATACATGGGCCTTAACCCAATGAAGATTGAAATGGCTTAATTGTCCAAGTGCATTCAAAACATTAATACACTTGTTCACTCTACGAGATTTTACAAAAACCGAGTTCTAATATAGATGGAGTGCGATAGCCATGTGTGTTAAGGCGGATGGAATTCTGTTGAACC
Organism: Caligus rogercresseyi; assembly: GCA_013387185.1. NCBI lineage: Eukaryota > Metazoa > Arthropoda > Copepoda > Siphonostomatoida > Caligidae > Caligus > Caligus rogercresseyi. Next base: position 1,078,681 of record CP045896.1, read on the forward strand.
AATAGCAAAAAATATATGAACTGCTTGGTTGTCAATATAAAAGCCAATTTTATGTTTATTTTAATTCATTTTAACATAGATTTAATGCTTAAACATTTATAAAGTATCAATTACAATAATTAGATTATAATTTCATACTAAATACATGGATAAATATATGTCACAAAAAGAATAGCAATACAATTATCGACATTTTGGGTTTATCTATATATCAGTTTATTTTTTCTTTAACTTTACGCTTGAGTTAATTTAGAAATGTATTTCTTTTAGGGAGCCTTAAAATGTTTATAACTCGCATACATATGCACATGGCCTCCATAATAGAAATCCTGGGAGGGAAAGTACGTTTTTCATGTAAATATATATCACAAAGTAAAATATATTGCGGCTATAAATCTTTAACATTTTTATCATAAATACATAATAATAATAATGTGAATATGATTTATAGGACATGCTCGTATCCCTTTCCACATTACTCCGAGGTACAACACACGAAAAGCTACGCTGGACTTTCACCTTATACGATCTGAATGGGGATGGCTTCATCACCAAAACCGAAGTTTTCAACGTTTTAATCGCAGTTCATGATTTGATGGGTCTTCATGCAAGCCCTATGGTAAGTGGCTCGACAAATGATTTGTCTTCTTTTAAAGCTATTTATGAATATCATTGTACAATGGGCAGGGTATGTAAAAAAACCAAATTTTGAAAAACCCCGAAAAAAACCGGTTAAAAACCCGGGTTTTACCGTGGGGTTTTTCGAAATTCGGGTTTTTCATTAATTAGCTAATAGCTAATTAGTTTTTTAACCGGGTTTTTTTCGGAGTTTTCAAAATTTTGGGTTTTTTTACATACCCTGACAATGGGACATTACTACAATTATTAGTAAAATGAAATTTCAGTGTTCTTTTTGAAGACGCTCCACAATAAAAATTAATCACAGGTGACGTCAATGACATTCAAGATCTTTAATTGATTGTTGTATAGCCTTTTATTTCAAGATCTCTTCATTTTAAGCCTAACATTATGTTTTTATTACGCATTTGCTCTGGTTTTTATATGTGTATCTTTTTTATTTACATAATTAACGAACATGAGAAAAAAGATTTAGGTGATGCCATAGAGTCTTGAGATCTTAAAGAATGTTTTGTTTAAATTATATCACATTCAAAGCTTTTTGAAAATAAAATTAAATCGGACTATTTGACTTATTCTAAAAAGTTTCAGGGATCAAGAAGGCCTTTTACCTTTTTATTAAATGTATCTTATTGTTTCAAAGTTAATAACTAGTGTAAATATATCATTTAAATCTCAACAAAGAAAAACTATTATATCTATCATATATTCATTATCTCATTTTATTGTTGAGAGTATGTAAAACCAAAAAAAAAAACTGAGGCATATATACACTCAGAGAGTGCAAACCTCCGCCTTCGTGGGGTCCTTCCGAGGCGGATTTTTCACGACTGGGGCGGCGTAGAGGGACGGGGGAGGGTTCCCCTCGACGGAAATTCCGAGAGGAAGACGCTCCCGGCACCCGATTTTACAGCACAGCGACTTCTATTGGCAGAGTAGGCTAACTTGAAATATTTATTAGTATTTAGCTCGTTTTGCATCTTAATTCTGCACTCAGAGATGCTAAAATGTAATCACTTGTTCCTTTTGGCATTTCCAACAACTCCACAAAGTTTCATACGAATCCATTCGGTACTTTTGAGTTATCCTGCTGACAAACAAACCAACCAACTAACAAACCAACGCCAGTGAAAACAATACCTCCTTCGGCGGAGGTAAAAACAATCACGGTTGTCACCTAAATTAATATTTGGTATCATAATTATTATATTGGGATTTCATGGGATGAGGGTAGAAATATGACAATAACATTCAATTATCTGAACTTGAGTTTAGCAATCACGTAATGGAAGTTTTTTTAAATTCTTATATAATATTATTTGTTAATTCTGATTGATCACATTATTAGTGTCTTTGATGCATTGACGTAAAAAATATATATGTTAAAGGCAGAAACTTCAACTCAAAGCATAAGGAATCGTTTGATTTTTATGATTAAGATATATTTGTTTCTTAATGGCTCTACCTAAATAGTAGTGCCGAAAGTTAAAAAAAGATATTTAACATTGAAACTTCTCACAAAATTCCAATATGATGAAAGCTTTCGGAAGTAAAAAATGATTTGATTACCATAATTACTTATTGGGACATTACCTTTTAGAAAAATAAAGTTTTTGGCACTTATCCAAACTATGTTTTTTTTGTGCTGTAGTGCCGAAACGTAGATTTTCGAAGTATCGTTTTAAAACCAAAAATATACAGTTTTATTTTTTAATTTGAGGTTTAAGTACATAATATAATTAAAAGATATGTATTTTAAGAGTAATTTAGAAAAATAAAATTAAATTACTTATGACATGAGAACACTTTAAATCACAAATAGTACTTACCCGTCATAAAATAATGAGGTACTTGCAACATTCGCAAATCAATTATTATTTTCAAGTGGAACAAAGAACCAATGGATATCAAAAAAATTTTGCTGTTTATAAATACTCAAACTGGCATTAACACGCATTTTGCATATAATATATTCATTTAGATGTTGGAGAGGTATTTTACTGCCACGTAGAAAAATCTACGTTTCGGCTCTAATGGGTTAAGGCTCTTCTGACGAATCTTAGATTAACTATTTGGTTTCCATCACTTATAAATTATAGATCTCAAAATATAAAACTAAGTTATTATTGGGACATATAATTATTGACTACTGGATTATTTATTTAGCAAGTTTCAATGTTACTTTTTTTTTTAGTATGTAGTTATCTTAAGACGTTTTATTAAAGTAGTTATTTGGTTTTTAATCTGTGTCTATTTTCTTTTATTAATAATATATTTTAATTTGATAAATAACCACTAAACAAACAATTCAGAAGTAAAAGTTGAATTGCTCGAATGACCATATATTTGCTAGTTTAAACTCCATTTTATATTTTGCCTTTCATTCCTAAATTTTAAGCTTAGACACTTTGAAGACAAAAATATTATTTATAAAAAACTTAAGGGACTTCTCTTCAATGAAAGCTGTCATCATATTACTTGCTAGAATATGTTTTTTTTTTGTTTTAAAGAGGCTGTGGAACAAAAATTAACTCTCAGGAGAGTATTTTTATGTTTTAATACAATGCATTAAACGATGAATAAGCAACTTTTATACAAAGTAATTAACTCAACCCATCAGATAAAAAAATGCAAGTATATATTTGGATTTTTTAATACTTTTTTTTGCTATCCTATACCTTTTACCGTAATATGATATAGTAGCTTTTGATAATCTTCAAGTATACAAGTACAGACCAATGAAAGAATCAAAGAGTATTTTTCAGCTCTGCAACCATAGATCTGAAGATATGCAGGGTTCGTAAGCAAAACGTGGACTTTATTAATAATTTCAGAAAAATGTCCATATTTTACTTAAAAGGCATAAACTTATTTTTATAAAAAAAACTTTTAGTCAAGATCTATGTGAACATGTTCACTTAATAAGGACTTCCTCTGCTTTCAAACGGTGGCTGAATCTGTACATTAGTTGGTTATTAATTTCAAGGACAAGTTGCTCAATTTTTTCACAATGGTGCCCTTGAGGAAGTCCACGTTGAAATGAGATGTCTCTTACGTCTTCCTTTCTATATGTGATGCATGGCAAGATCAACGGACTCAAATCCGGCGAAAAAGATGGACGAATATCTAAGGGTTGAAAACCAATCATACGGCGCTGAACTTATGGCATTTGTACAGTGTCTGTGCGACTATGACCCACATATAATAGTTCTCTAGGTCGATTGCTTTGAACAATGGCCGTGAGATTAGTTATAGACCTCCTCGCCAGCTTTATGTATGATTTGTACGGAAGCAGTCTCTGGTGATTCAGAGCGCCAGTCGACGGGTGGTGTAAGGTCTTTGTGTAGTAGGACAAGCAAAGGTCCTCATTAAATGCAATCCTGAGTTTACCCTTGTCTATATCAGACTTCTAAGAGCGGCGATTTATTGATTAAGTAGGGTCTTCCTTGATCTTACTCTGAAAGTTCACCACCTATAGACTCAGAATTCAATTTCATGTTTTGTTCAAAACCTTAATGTTACCTTAAGAGGTATTTTCTATCATTTTACATTTTGATCACCTTAAAATAAGGCTCCTGGAACATCTTACAATTTTCATAACCTCTACTACTATCATTTTAGCATTTCAAAAAAAAATATTTCGATTTACTGATGCAGATATGAAAGGAAATTCTGATAAAATACACATTTCATCTATTTAAACAAATAGTTGATATATAAACAGTCGGCATTTTGTTTTAGAATCCTGTACATTTCACTAATCCATTTTTTAATACAAAGATGTGAACTGACAACTTTTTTCTATCTTTTCACATTTAAACAAAAAAAAGTACCATTAAAAGGCCACGAACTTTTTCTATGATATATAATAATAATAAAATATAATAAAAATTAAATAAAAACAAAAATGTTTAGCATATATCATATAAGTCCATCTTTTGACGTCGTAGACGTCTGCCGGATGAATCATAAAGTATTTCCCAAGTCTTTCCCTCCAATATCAAAAACTGATAAAAATAAACAAAACTTCGGACGTGTTAACATTCAAATAACTATATTATCACTGGTTCATAAAGTCGTCAAAATATATATACAAACTCCCTCCTAGTGATGAGACGGCCCAGAGTGATGAACCGGTCCAGTTCATGGTTCGAACTCTTGCTACAGATTCCAAGAAAATGTAATAATGTTTTGCCTTGTGCATATTTCTATGTTTTATTTTTCAAATTTGTGTTTAGAATTTTGATATATGAATAAATGTGCAATTGATTGTAAAATGGTTTTAAAAGAGGATATATTGTATTTAAGCTTTATATATTTAGTTGTATGATTTCCTTCACAGAGCAAAACTTTTAAACTAAAATGTGTATGTATATTGCACATTTGCTATTTTTTATTTACATAATAAAGGAATTAGTTTCGAAAAAAATCTTAGGCCCTTTTATAATAATTGTTTTATGAGTTTGTAAGGCTTTGAACAGCTGAGTATTCTACGAAATAAAGTCAAAATAATTGACTTATTTTCAATAAATATATAAATAAAAATATAAGAAAAACTTATACTGACACTTTTTGCATTTATAGCCATTAAAAGTGGAAGTCTCATGGAGTGACAAACTTTTAAAACTATTCAAATTAGTGTCTCAAACTTATATTCCTTGATAATAATTTAAGACATGGAGAAATGAAAAATTTATGTCTCCCCCATAAACGTACTTTTTATCGTTAACATGTTTGTAAAAGTTTGCTATGATGGTATTTTTATTATTTAGATTAATGGATGCTAAACACATTTTTATTTTCTCATTTATATTTGTAGTTTGTATACTTATGATATAAAATACATAAAAACTTATATAAGCATGTCATTTTGATTGATCATTATTACTTTCTCCTCAACGAAAGCCTTTTCACAAAGTTATTTTACAAAAAATATTGACAAGTATTTACCAATATTAAGCCTTGTCTTTCCATTCAATGTTTGTTTTTATTGGCAATTACTGATTGAGGTGCTATAATTATTTTTTCTATATAAACTATATTTTTTTAAATGAACCTTTTATAAATAATCTATTTGATTTTTCAGCAAAAATTCAAATTCAAGGTGATCTTAGTAAAATAAGGCAACTTTTCCTTTTATGGTCTGAACCTATATTTTTTGTTCACATCTGTAAAATATTTAGCGAAGTCGACCTCCGAGGATGGAGCCGAGACGAGGATGGAAGTAACGTCGGCGTAAATCAGTACTTCGAGCTGAGTTTCTGGATTGTCAGATGCTCTCAGGTAATCAGGCAGGTCAGCCGTGAGAAGAATGAAAAGTAAGGTGCCAAGCACAGAACCTGCCTGACGCCGTACTTTATGTCCAGGAAACTGGACAATTGGCCGTTCCAATTCACCTGCTGTCGCCCTCCCGTTAGGTAGCTGAGCCCCGCCATGAATACCTTTCATTTACGATCACAAGCCTTAGCAGCGTTGGACAGTAGAGTTACAAGGGCAGTGCCGACGCTGAGTCCAGTTCAGTAGCCTGTGGGAGGTTACAAGAAGCTTCGACGTAGGTCAGGAGTTGGTTGTAAAGTACCCGCTCGGTCAATTTTGAGATGGCGCAGAGGAGTGAGAAGGTCTATAGCTAGAGGGTTCTCTACGTGGTCTGCCATTTTTCAGTACTGGGATGATGATTGCCGTTCCCCACTCGTCTGGTCATACTCCAGAAATGACGATCGTGTTGATGAGGTGAACGATGGGAAGGGATAATACTCTCCAGGCTGAATGATACACGACAACAGGGATTTTGTCAATGCCGTGGAGTGCTTAGGGGCGAGGGATTTAGTGGTCTCTTACAGCGGCAGTACCCACGTAGTGGAGTCCGAATTTGTCGTCCTAATTGGCATTAGGGTTGTATTTTTGGGATCAGGACATAGATCGCTACACAATCCGTCGACTTTATCGATGTAGAACTGATTACACATATTAGCTGAGTCTATATCGGTTCAAAAGCCTTTTAGCTTTTAGCCATGGCTTCACTCACGATTTTCCATGCTGCAGTCTACCCACCCTTTTTGATTCGAAATAGATTGAAAGAAACATGGTCACGTCTCACTAGACTCAGGAGTTGTACCTACCGATGTATTGTGATAACACGTCTTTTGTGTCGCCCTGGAAAATAAATAATCTCTTAGGAGTACAGGCGCTTTCTCACCTATTTATTCGATTAAATAGACTTCCGAGAGACATGGGCTTCGTCTACTGAACCTAGGACACTCTTCAACCTTCTGGATTCCTGTTTTTCGAGGATTGAAAACCGTTGGAACTACAGATAAGAGAAATTCTTTCGTCCTCTGTTTCTCCTTCATGAGAAATATTTCATCAGAAAAAGAGACGAAAAAGTTATATAATCAACATCACTCAACCTCTACCATAAATTTATATGTCTACTTATTACGTATTCATGTGTGCTTGAGATGTGGGAAAAATATCATAAATAGATATTTAATAAAACAATGGAAAGCCACCCGCTCCATTCCAATTGGGATCCCGGTACTTTGGAAGATACAAAGAAGAGCTCCAGTATGCAATGGGAGACTGTTGTATACTACAAATGGGGTAAAAGAGTAAAAAGCTCAAAAAATCCTCCAAAAGAGGAAAATAAAACGTTAAATTCAACCAAAGAGAAACAGAATTTGAAGGATACTCCTCTTGACAAGAAAAGAAGGAGAGAGGGACACACTGAGGAAACTCCACCTTCTACAAACATTCAAGGCCCTCAAAAGCCTAAACAAAAACAGAAAAGAAAGTTCCTCTATGCCGAAATTGCTAAAGAGGAAAATGAAATTGTCATTGTTCGAAAGAACGGTGACCACATTTCCATTGTTGAATGGAACAAAGTAATAAAAATTCTGGACACAGACTACGTTCACTGTCTGTCGATTCAAAATGAATTTATACCCAACTATGAGGGACGTAAATATACCAATAGAAGGGCATTAATTTATGTAAATGACGAAGCTTCGGGTCAATATGTACGAAGAATAATCAAAACTCATACCCCTTTTCTGTCCACTTCTTGGTTAGAGGCAGAGAGGATGAGGGAAGAAAAAAGGAAAAAAAAGATTTACTGGATTCATTCGTGGTGTTACTGGTAACATTGGGGATGAAGTCCTGAGTAAAATTATTGCACATCAGTGCACCACTCTTGGAATTAAAGGAGTGGTTGAAATTGTAAGATCAGAACTTACAAAGCTGGGAAAGGTTCTCCACATTTGCCTAGACAATCAATCTTTTGAAGGCCTTCAAACTGTGGATTTTACCCTCAAAATTGCCTCAGCAGGTAAAGTGCGTTTCCAAGACCCTCGAAACGCACCCATTGTGGAGCAAAGTGAAGAGACTGAGGATGAGGAAGCAATACTAACGGACAAACATCAAGGAACAGAGGGAGACAGTGACAAAGAAGGGCAACACGGAACAGAGGAAGGTCCAAAAGAACCATGTCAAAACATTAACAAGACTTCTGATGCAGGCGGAAATATTAGTAAGGACCACAATAGTGATCAAAACCTCAATTGACAAAAAAATCTCAGACACTCAAGTACAAACAAGTATAATCCATAAAAACAACTACAGGCACTAAAAAACAGGGAAAAATAGACAGGTTTTTCTGTGATGCAGCAGAGATCCTTCACCCAAGGACAACAAACAAGCCAAAAGATAAAATAAATAAAAATGATTAGGTGTTCGTATATAAATACACAACACAGCAAAGCAGCTAATTAAGAAGTAAAGCTGAGAACATCACAAATAGCTTTAATAACAGAACCATATCTGAATAATGGTTCAACAAAAAGTCTAACACCAAAAGGATATACAATTAATAGTAAGTCTGAAACCAAACCAAGATCGTGTATCAGAACTGCCAAACATTTGAATGCATGGTTTGTTCCAGAATTCTCTGACAAAGATGTTTGCACAGTATGCTTAAAAATTGACGTATCTATAACATATATATGTTCAATCTATCTCGATCAACTACAATCAGTAGAGAATAAAACAATGTAAAGTCTCCTTAAGTATTGTGAACATCAACAAAAGCCTCTTCTTATAGCTATGGATTAAAAAAAAAATCCAAGACTACTCAACTGTCGCACCAAAACATGAGTCTTCTTGTTCAAGCTTATACAGGCCACGGACCATTTTTGGTTCATCTAAGTAAATGGATTTTTTTGACGGAATCTGCAATACCTGTATGGAAGAGCCACAAAGCGCAGACCACTTAATTAACAGATGCCCATCACTCTCTTATGAGAGACATCAATTCATGCAAGAAGAGGATGAAGACCTACGTATCCTTAAATTGATGAAATGCTCAAAAATGGAAAAAATAATTAGTGATAAGTTTAATATTGTATAATACTTGAGATCAACTCCTGCTGTAGTAACACATATACCCCTCGGTGTGGTCGTGTTCATTTGCTGTATATATGTGTGTATTGTTTATATCTTTGTTCTATATTGTAATGCATATGTGTATAATGTGAAACAGCAATAACTTTTACTGTCGTAACACAGATACCCCAATGTGTGGTTGTGTTCTTTACTTTAGTTTATGTATATCTGTATATGTTTGTCTATTGTAAACAGTAATAAATTTCTAACTAACTCACTAGACTCAGTACTTTGTTTCTTAGGGCCTTGTAGCACTTTTCCCCAAGACTCTTCGCCTTATCCCGTTCTCGTATGATTGCTTGAATATCCAGTCAAAGCCAAACTTTTGTATTTGGAGTGGTGTATCTTCGAAGAGGAGCAGCAACATTCAAGGCAGCTGTGATGGCTGTTTTAATATTGATGTCGTTTATTTCGGCTTTCGATGAGAGCGCTAAAAGTTCTCAGGCGGCGAGGCCGTGACAATTCCACACTAACAACCGATTGCGATTGTTAGTAGTCTGATGAGAGCCTACTTTGCGTTGTTTGCAGAGGCAGTTACGTCTCTCACGGGGATAGATGTGGACCATCTTAGTGGATCCACATGTGACGGGGGGGTGAGGTTGTAATGGATTTTTTTGTTTATATTATTTTGCCTATTTCGTGCGATATAATTGAATCCGTGTGGATTTAACTAAGCATTATAAGGTTAAAATTATTCTATCAAACCTAGGGTCTGTTCAATGGGGTTGATCAAATTGACCTTCCCCTCTGGGGAGTCGAACCTGCGCCCCCTCAACATAAACAGTTGAACACGTCTTAATACACTGAGACATTAACGAATATCACCTTTTATCAGCAGATTTGTAAAACAATACCGATATCAATTTTACACAGCTTGCTCAAAAACTACTGATGCCAGAATTATATACTTGTTTTCTATCAAGTTAACTCTGCTAGTTAGTTCTTTAACAAAACTGGCCTCAAATCTTGTACCCTTCACTATGAAGTACATCTAAGTAGTTTGATGGATTAAGTCAAAAATAGTACAAGATTATTAATAAAATAATATGTAACTCACCTTTGCGTGATCCAATAACGACGATGGGAGCTCCCCACTCAAATAGCGAGTCAAGAAACACTACTAATATATTCAAACATAAAAGAAACACTCAGAGATCAGGAGGTAATAACTTATACCAGCCGATCATCCCCTTTGCTCTCTCACTAATTATTTAAAGACATCAAAAAATAGGTAGTCAAAATTTTGTAAAAACAAAAGGAAACAATAAACATTTTATTTTAATATTTATAAAGCTTTGCAGAATGGGTTTATTTTCCTTTGGTAAATATACACTGGATATGAATTCCATATTGTTTACTATGTAGAATTTTATCATTCATACATGTACTGCAAGCAAGTCTTTATAAGTATAAATCAATTCAATTAACAGCAAAAGGGGTCCATTTCTTGTAGTATCAAAATCATTACTTGACAGGTATATAAGAACAAGTTTTATGTACTTTTGAACACACATAAGAACTATAAATTAAATTACTAAATTGTATTTGTAGCATTGCATGAATCTCAAGGCATGTATTTGCTCACATCAAATATGGAAAAATGCATTAGAAGGGAAGGAAAAAGTTATTTTTTATTAATGAATAGCCAAAGTTCCTTTTATAATTATTATAAACTTATATAGTGTGAAGTTAGCGTGTGTGTTTGTATATGAAAATGAATTCCATGAATGAAATAAATGTGGAAACTTCAAAAGATCCAAGGCTTTTTGTTTTATTTTTCACAACGTGTTTTAATTTCATAACATGTCATGCTCAACGTCTATCACATCCCTAAAAAATACTTTTGTTTCGCCTTTGTTAAATCAAGTTTAATGGTATTAATAGTATTAATGGCATTTCCATACAGTATGTTTAAAATTAAATCAAATGTTTTTATAATCCCTGTATTACGGTATCATATAGTTATTTATCATGACCTGAAGCGGGCTAAAATGCTGTTTTTCAAATAGAATTGAAATAAATATGTTTTTAATAATCCCATTGCATATCCTCAAAATAAATTGGTTTTCTTAGAAATAATCATTAAATACAAGTAACTTGAAATGATATTCACTAAATTACTAAGAATATGTAAGTTGTAAATAACATTGGGCTTACGTACATTATAAACTTTAGACAAATCAGAAAGCCAATTTAAACGATTTTGTGTACATATTTTGCATTTCTAAATGTCTGATCTCGTATATATAAACAAATTGATTATAAATAATATCAAAAAGATTGGATCACCATATTATACTTTATATATTATTTTTTGTATTTTTCTTTTTCTTTATTGAAATTATAAACGAAAAAATACATGTTTGTACATAAAATAAGAGAAGTTACGTAAAAATGTATCATTAAACATTTAAATTGTGCTCAAGAGGAAAATATAACATTAAAAGTATTAAGAATAATAGCAAATCAGATATTATCAATACTAATACATTATCTAATAATGCCTAAAGAAGAAGACTGATGTCACTTCACTCTCAACTTTTATTGATAAAGATATGAAGTCTTGAGTTTTTTCTTTTGCTGTTTTCCCTTCATCAATTGAGACCAAACACATACTCTGATATTGAACGATCTTATACATATCTTCGGCACTCTATGTTCTCTTTGAATTGACTTTAAAATAACTCTTTTATTGATGTTTAAAAAATCAGCCTGAAGGAATAATAAACGAAGAAATGGCAATGAAGACGCAATGACCACTTTTTAAGGAATTACTTTTAAGTAGAACCAAATTTTCAGTGAATGACATTGGGTTGTTAAAGTCTGTTATGTTTTTATTGGATTATTCCCATAAAGAAATACAGTTATATCTCTATGGTTATTCTCCACCATAATTTTTCGGGAAAATAACAATGTAGAATCATAGAGATATAAAGATATAGAGAGCTTATTGGATAGTCAGAGAAATACGGCATTGTGGAAAGAATATAGTTGAACGATGTTTCTCTGCTATTGGAGGGAAGAGAAATACGCCATTGTGTTATGTTTAAATCTCTATGATTTTATCTCTATGATCAGCTTAGGATGACGTAGTATCCATTACTTTGTTTATAGTGGACACACAGAATCAGCTGAACAATGTTCTCTGCTATTGAAGGGAATCAGCTCTCTATATGAGGTATGATCAAAAAGTATCCGACTTTTGGTTTTATTGGTCAAACGAACACAGCTATGGGGCGGACTGCTGTGTGGTTGGGAGCATGACTACTGCGCATGCTCATTTTTTTCTACAGCTCCAATACAAGTCAGTCGGCGTCAGGCCATTCATGATTGAACAGGTGCAAGTGAGTGTCGTCGGATTTATTTTCTTTAAAATGTCGTATCTCTATTTGTAGAACGCAACCTTGCATTAACCAAACAAAAAAATGGCAAATGGAGTATCACTCTCGCTAACTTATTTCTCATGATATCTTTCTCCCAACAAGGAGATTCATGTGACAACACTCTCCTTTTTTCCACGATAACAATAAAAAGTTTCACTATCCCTTCAGTTTTTTCTGACACTATTTTTCCCATCATTGGAGACCAAATAAATACCTCCATATTCAGCGCTACTATACTTGAATTCAGCCCTCTATATTCTCTATGACAACATATAAAGTCACACTAACGCCGTCTTTCTCCAATCAATCATATTCAGCGTTATCATACGTAACTTCGGCACTCTATGAAATGACTTTAAAATAACTTCTTTTTACGATGTCAAAAATCCAGCCTGAAGTAATAGAAAAAGGAAAATTACAATAAAGACCCAATCATGTGTTTCTAAGGAACTGATTTTAATATAAAATATCACAAGCAATGATATCACTAGAATTATGCGTATGATTTTTTTTCTATTCCAAAGATTATTTTCAAGTTTATAACAATCCCGGGCAGAGCCGGGTAACATCCGCTAGTAAATGAATAAAATCACTAAATAATGAAACTCTTTCAAAATCGTTTGCATTTATTTTTGGATTGTAGAATATTGATGCAGGGCATTTGTGAAGTTGTTTCTTTCTGTATGAAAATTATATACAAAAACACATTCATGTATTTTAAAAGAGGAGCAGTTTCATGATTAAACGTTTTTGCTGGAAATTCAATGTGTAGAAAATAATATAACATCAAAAGCATAGAAAATATGACACTCCATTATGCAAGGTCCGAATGAAATGACATATTTATTTAGTTAAATCTGGCTTAGTTTTTTACCATAGAACCCAGATGAGAAGAGTTTTAATTTTGACTAATAATTATATATACCCTATTCAAGGAAATATTTTACATGATGAACAAAGTTTAAAGCTTCTCAATATTTTCAATAAGTTTTTTTTCTAGAACCTTTATATATATTGGTTAATAAAACGCCAAAAATTTGAGATTGCGATAGCCGTGCGTGTTAAGGCGTGTTCAACTCTCAATGTTGGGTCACATGTTCGAATCCCAAGAAGGGATGGTCATTTTTGGTCTACCTCATTGATAAAATCCAAGGTTCATTATACTAATTTTAGTGCTATAATGCATTTTTATATCTTGTCGGATGCAATTCTATCGAACCAAATAGGCACAAAATATATATATATATATATATATATATATATATATAAGACTTTATAACAATAAATAAATAAGTATTGAAACTGTGGTTGATTCAAAAGGATAAATAATAAATAAAGTATGTTTTCAGTTTATGCCAAATGAATTTCTTGAAGGTTTTACTTGTTTAAGAAAATAATAATATCATTAAAAAAATTATTTGATCCATCCTGCATACATTATAAAATGAAAGGTACTCATGCTTTGCATATATTTAAAATGCAGAAGAGCGTTCTATTGATTCTACATTCAATTCACGTAGGAACTTGCTTCACTGATTCATGCTAGGATATTTGTAATATAGTTTTCATCACATCCAGCACGTTTATATGTATATATATAAATTTAAGGTTGAAATTGATTACTCAAGCGTGATTACAGTTCTAATAAGATTACCTATGATATTATAGAATTATTCAGGTATCTGCATTCATTATAAATTTATCATTTTTAGACTTAAAGAGAATGTCGAATTGGATTTGCAGTCTTAACTTGATTACAAAAAAACTTTTTCAACGCTATAATACTTATTAATATCCACCGGGATGCAGTTCTATCTAACCAAATAGGCCAAAGAATGAGTAAAGAGATGTAGAAAACGGAGCATTAATTTTTAAAATAGATTTTATGGTTATCAATTTGTTAATTTTGTTTCCTTTTTTGAAAAAGGGTTTTTGTCCCTCGCCAAAAATATAGTATGAGAATGGGACTGCCATTTGATTTTGGAGAATCTAAAACTGGTCAAACTTAGGATATGCTTTTCTTAACACTTGTAATTCCTGAAAAGTCTAATAAATACCTAATAATTCTATAGGGGAATCTAATTTTAAATGTATGTGGGAATGATTTTTTTTACATCCTAAGAGTATTGATATATGAATTATTATACAGATTATAATTTTTCTGCTTTTTCTTCTATAACGAGAGTCTTAGTCTTACTCAAAATTGTCGTCCATCGAAAACGCACATTAAAAGGGGTTTGATGTCAAAAATAACAAATATTTTTGAGCATTTGGCAGACCACAACACCTCAAAGTCAACATGTTAATAATAATTTCTTTTAGATAAAAAAGAAAATCGCATCAATATAATTTACCCATCATTATTTCAAGTAAAAATGTTTTAAACACAATATATCTGTTGTATTCTCCCATCTTTCCTTTCTGAGGAAGAGAGTAAATGTCTCTTTTTAAAATATAGATAAATCACATCTCACACTTAAAGGAATTTTATTCAGTTAAAAAACAAATTGTTACACAATCGATTTTAAATGTATCGCTAATTTTAGCTAGAATACTCGTACTTAAGATCGTTTTGTACAAAACTTTTATGTGTTTCTAGGTAATTATTAGAGAGCGGAAAAAAATGTGATTATTTTTGCCAAAAAATGTCTTTTAATGTTACCAAAAAAGATCGAAAATGTTAGAAAATAGTTTAAAAATGTGGTTTATGTTATCTGTTGTTGCGTGCAGACGTGCCTTCAGTGTGCTCTTTTCTTTTTGTGTTATTATCTTGAGATTGGAATGATCTTTTATCAATAACACTTGTGTCCTCATCCTTTGAAGAAACTTCTTGGACTTCGGAAGGGACCTGATCGCGACAACTTCGTACTCGGAGGTCTTCCCTGGTCTGAAGGATCCCAGAAGGAGTGCTTGTCTTCCTTTTATCGCCTAAGTACCTGCGTAACTTCTTAACTTGCGTTGATATTGTGTCTTCGTATTTTATCTTCTTTTCTCCCTTTGGAGGGTGAGCGCTTTTTTATTTTCCTTTTATCTGTCAACTTCATCTTAAATCAAGATGCAAGAAGAGCCTAAACCGCCTGATGAAAATACTATGAGTTCTTCTCGTTCATCTGAGAATGAAGATTTATGCTCTGTTGTTTCTGAGAACGCGGTTCTTCTCCGATCAACTAATACTTCTTCTCATGCTAAAGACTCTAATACCCTTGGATCCTGTTCATCAAAAGAAACCTCTGATACCTTAAGAGGAAAAGAAACGTCAAAAACTTGTAAACAAATGTCCTACAGCGGAGCTGTTCATTCATCCTTGAAAAAAAATTCATTTAAATTTATTTCTGATGGAACTGTTAACGACTCAAATGGATGGAAAAATTTCTGTCTATTTGCGCAAAGAATAGATAAACGCAGCCCCCTGAATAAAAGCCAAATGCATCCCGGCAATCTTGCTCTGATTGCTACTGACATCCTTAAGTTAAATCCTAGTGAAGTGCATAGTATAAATTGGGATAGACCCCATCGCCCCCTTATTATTACACGCCAAAAAATCTCAATGGATAGAATTTCCAAAGAAATTACTCTTCCTGTCGAGGTTGATTTGAAAGATGAGGAAAACAATTCCTTCAAGGTCATGATTGATTGTCGCAAGCTTATGCTTGCAAGGGATGGCGATCATACTTTTGATATTACGTTAAAATATGGATATGGAAAAATCTGCGAGCAGGCTTTAAAATCTATGCTAGAACCATTCTGTAAAGTAAATTCTTTTCAAATTGGAAGGGCATCAACATCTGATAAGACTTTTTTGAAAAAGTTCTCTATCTTTAATGATCCTAATTATCTTCATTGGAACACAAAAGGATCCGATTTAGTGATTAATGTTACTGGAAATGCCAAAAACATACCTTCACTGATCCCCTTTGGTGAAGAAATTGAAAGTTTGGAGTTCCTTCGGCAATCACGACAATGCGGTAATTGTTTTATGTTTGGACATTATCGCTCCTCTTGTAAAGAAAAAACCAAGTCTATAAATTTCTATAAGACTTGGATGATGGAGAGAATTAAAAAAGTACAAAATAAAGAACTGCCGTTCTTTACAAAAATTGATGACTTAATCCTTTTAGACAATGGTCCAGAGAATCAAGTGGATCAAAGCAAATCACAAACGACGCCTGAATCCCCTCAAAAGGATCCTATTGAGTCACAATCAAATAAATACATCGACAACAGTTCTCATACAACTGATACTGAGGAAATGAGTAATAGCATGATTTCAACTGATAGAATGATTAACTCTAATTTGAATGTTGAAATAACAAACTCGTTAGGTAACCTAGAAGTCAATAAGAAACCTAAGAAACCTCTCTTGACTAACAAAGCAATTATGATAGGCCGGACAAGGTCGCAATCGCTTAGTAAAAGAAACAGACGGGATTCCCAAAACGCTCAAGACATAAGTGATTCGACTTCTAACCAAAGCAAAAAAACTCGTAATGACTCTGAATCAATCAAGGATAACTGATTTTTTTCCATCGACGTTACCGAATGAACTTTGTTCTAATATGGGCATGTCCAAAATAATATCCCTGAATGTCAGAGGTGGAAGAGATCGTCGTGTAAGACATGCTCTGATGAAGCATTTATTAACATTAAAACCTGATATTGTATGTCTTCAGGACATTAAAACAGTTACCTCTTCAACATGCTTTAAGAATTGCAACAAATGTCTTCCGAATATATTTCATCACTTCTTTTCTGGATCGGGCAAGAGAGGAGTTTTAACATTCATCACAAAAAGATTTTCGAAGCCTTTATTTGTCAAGGAATACATCAATGAAAGTGACTGGCACAAAATGGTCATTCACACTTCGGGTTGTACATTCTCTCTCTTCAATGTCTATGGACCTAACTCACTGTCTTCAAATTTTTTTCAATCCATAATAAACACTCAAAATAATGATCATCTTCCTATGTTACTTATTGGTGATATGAATGTGGATATTGACAAGCCCTCACATCTTTACCCAAATTCTCCAATACTTTTTAAACTCATTAATAGACTTCGGCTGGTAGATTTGACAAGAAAATTCAATCCTGAAGATAATATTTCCTGGTCTAATGGTAACAGATCTTCTAGAATTGATTTAGCCCTTATTTCTAGTGTCTTAGTCAGAAACATAAAGAACGCTTCCTATAGACCAGAACCATCTTCTGACCATAAGATAATTGATATTACTTTACAATATCTGCCTAAAAAATCCCAATTTAGGGTTCCAAAATGGATATATGATCAGAATGAATTTAAGAATAAATTAAGTTATAACCTTTCAAGAAATATGAGTAAGATCAATTATAAAAATGCATACTCACTACTCACCCAAACTGTTACTAGTACAGTCAAGAAGTTTATTCAATCCCATAAGAAAAAATCTTCAAAACTTCAGGAGGATATAGAATGCCTTTTAAATAGCTCGTCTATTTTTATTAAACAATACTCCATGGACATTTTAAATTCTTATAGAGTCTTTGACATTGCAGAAACGGAAATGCAAAAGAAGAAGGAATACGAATCAAACCCTGTTCTGAGGATGAAGTGTTTACCTCAAAGGAATAATGGTTCTGCCTCAATCATAAAAAACATAGTTGTTGATAATAAAACTATCTCCAAATCCTCTGAAATATTAGACTATTTTCATAGGAGATTTTCTGATATTTTAGGAGGACAAAGATCAAATCTCCCTAAATCAAAAAAACGGTCAAAATCTAGTGTATTTACTCTTCAGAATATAGAAAAATATATACAATATGACTTCAAGGATAAAAAATCATCGGGTCCCGATGGATTAGGAGGGCGTACATTCTCTCTTCTTCCTAAAGAAATGGCTCCTTATCTGTTTGCTATTGGTGAACAAATGGAAAAACGGGGAACGATGCCGCGCTCTCTCTCTAAAGGAAGAATTGCGCTTATTCCGAAGAAAGGAGATGGGACCGATTTTAATCATTGGAGGCCTATCACTGTTTTAAATGAAGCTTATAGAATTTTATCGGGAGTTTTAGCCAAGCAAATTGAGCCAATTTTAAATATAAACATAAAGGATGAACAGAAGGGTTTCCTCAAAAAGAGAAAAATAACGGATATATCACGAAACATTAATGCAGCTATAGAATCACTTCACAAAAGTAATAAATTTGGTGCATTGATAGCTGTTGATTTTAGTAAGGCTTTCGATTCGGTTCATCATAATCACATTTTAAAATCGATAAAAAGACTTTTACCTAAACGTTATTTTAACCCTATAAGAGCTCTGTTAGTTAACGGCTCTTCGATTATCTCTTTGGATGGCAAATACAGTACACCAATTTTACTCAAGAAAAGTTGCAGACAGGGGTGTCCTGTAGCCCCTCTTCTTTTCATCGCTGCAATTGATGAACTTACACGAACCCTAACAAGAAAATATAATGGGTTTGGAATCTCCTTCAATGAAGGAACACATCTAATAGATCTCTACGCAGATGATATCACGTTAATGGTCCAAGCTACTTCTGAAAGTCAACTTATTAGTCGAATTAATGTTTTACTGTCCGCTTTTAAAAAGTTCTCTATTAAATCAGGCCTAACCATAAACCATGCTAAAACAGCCATATTACCCTTGGGATCCTGGTCTCCCGAACAGCACATTACTATCGGTGGATGTAAAGTTGTTAAATCAGTTAATGTTCTAGGGATAGAATGGATGAAAGAAGGAGCATCGCAAAATGACTGGACAAAGTTGAATGTAACGATTTATAAACAGATACAACAATGGCGCAGTTTTTCTTTACAAAAACGCATCGATCTTTATAATGGTCGTATAATTCCTCTTGTTCTGTATAAAGCAACTTCAATTCCCTCCTTGGCTGAGTCGGCAATAGCGGAAGAAGATGCTTGGCTTCAACGCCTCTTCCACAGAAACTATATCCCTTCTCTCAAGCGACCTAAGAATAGGATAGGTGGTGGATTATGTCTACTCGCTTCTATACTTCCAAAGTGCTATAGAAAAATAATTGAGGATTTGGGTGCTCACCAAATAAAGAATGGCGACTTGTTTATACGTCTTCCAAATACTATACTTGGTTGCATATGGGTACGCTTTTAACAAATCAAAAACTTGAAAAATTATCTCCTCTTCTTGCGTCGATGCAAAGAATTTTATGGAAAGCCAAACCTGTCTACCACTCTGACACTTCGGTAGACATAATACACCAAAACAGAAATGTCAAACCTTTTATTAATAGATTTGGCGACCCCTCTCGTTTAGAAGAAACCGCTCTGTTGAATGGAATTTTTACTTTTCATGACTTGAGATCGGATTCCACTTTTGGCGGAGGAAGGTTTCGGTTTCCACTTCAGAGATCTGTAAAAACCTTATGCCCTTCTATGCCGTGGTTTTCAAAACTAATTGTTAACAAGCAAACATTGAATGAAGTACGCATAATAGCGGTAAAGTTTTTAAATCTTCTAAGTCTTCCTCCGTCATGGGAAAAAGAATTTTTAATTCAACTTGTGGAATCGCTGACGGGTCCAAATTCACAGCTCAATTCCAAATCTCAGCAGACCTCATCAAATTTTATTATCCTTGTAATAACTGCGGTTTTTTATTTAATAATACATTACACGCCTTCGTGGATTGTCCTCTACTGAAGACGATCAAGCACTTTACTCATCTAAACGTTTGTGGTAATATGGACTTAAATTCGAACGTGATTAGAGCTACAATTCTTTTTGGCGCATTCAGAAGAAGAAACAAGATCTCTCCTCATCAAAAGGCTGTTGAATTTGCACTGCTCAACATGAAATCATTAATTGCGAAGAGACTGACAAATAACTCTTATATTCGAATCGAAGACCTTAGAGCAATTATGATTGGGGCTGCTGCTCGTTATTCAGCCCTCTCAATAAAAATTCCCAATTCATCTGCGACGTCATGGACATGGGCCGGAGATTTGATTAAGTTTATTCCTTCAAATTCTCTCGAATACATGAAACTCATCAAATCGACAATAAGACGGCATCAACGTTTTATATTGAATAAGAAATAATTTTTAATATGTCATTTTATATTATGGTTTTATCTTTAGACAGTAATTTTGAATTATAATGTTCATTTATGTTTTGTTTTTTACGTAACTGTCTTAAGATTGTGTTTTTTTTCTCCTATTTTCTAGTGTATTCTTATATTTTTACACTGTATAGATTTTAGCTAATAAATAAACATCTTAACCATTAAAAAAAATAAAAAATGTTGAAAAAATGTTAATTATGTAGACTCCAAATTTGATTTAATGTGAATTTATTATTTCATAAGACAGTGACATACAATGATCTCTGCTAAATTTTTCTCGGTGAAGTTTTGGCGACGGTCGGATAAAACATTTTTCAATCTCAAAAATGATATCTCCACATTTACCGAGGTAATAGGACAGTATTTTAGTATAGCTCCATCCATTGGGTTCATCCCATCTGGAAGAGCAGCTCCAGGTTTGCCTAGCAGCACATCTCGTACCTGTCTCAATGCTGGCAGGGCAGGATTTTTCTTTACAACGTAATCTAACTTAATTTCAAAAACCTCTCTGGCGTCACCTGGAATTTTGCGGTTCCTTTCCTCAGCATCTTCAAAAATTTCGTGTCCATCTTCAAGTGTAATTTCTGTGGTCTCCAGGCTGGTAATTGAATCTTGCAAAAACGATAAATAACTGGCAATAAATGTTAAGTCAACTAAGATGCTTTTCATTTTAAGAATCCGCTGACTATTGGATATACATTTGACATCCTCAAGGTTAAACATATCCACGACTGCTTTGACTTGCTCGAAATTCTGACTATACCAAACAGCTGTGCGGATCCAGGTTCCCTATCTGGCAGAGCTGGGATTCGGTATCGTCGATTCAGTAGATTTTATTATATATCTACCTAATACCGAATAGCGATCGGTGGGGTAGATAAGGAAGAAAGATAAATTTATTTATGTATTTGCTCTGTGACTTCTTCATATACATTTAGTTGTTGTTGTATGCTTTTATTACGGAGTTAATATAACTCTAGCCTTTCATGGCTACTAAAAAATATATATATCTTAATATACAAACAAATAATTATACAATAATAAATTATTAATTAAAAAGAACAATTAATATATACAAATATATTTAATTTTAATAATTAAAGTAAACTTAATCCTCTTCAAGGGACACCTTCATAGCCTTCCAAGCGGATATGACAGCCTACTTTACTAAAATCTCATTTACAGATGGAAGATGTGACCTGTCGAGAAGGTCGACCACATGCAACCGATCTGCTCTTAGAACTCCCAGCAAGATGCGTGCGAGATCGTTGATGGCAAGTTGCGAATCTGAGCCTGCCTTTGTCATTGTAGGGCTGTGAGGTATTTCAGCAGCGGACGAGAATTTTACACTTCTAGTCGCCCAATCAGACGTCTGAAGTTTCCCGATAACTATGACTCCAGATATATCGGCCAGCAGTGACCCTCGCGATACCGTGGTGCAGAGCCGGCGGATAACTTCAATTCTTTTCCTGACATTCTAAATATTTTTTTCGTGGTGGGGTCCAAATGTCAGGTTCCTGCTAACAGTTACGGATAAAAGACCCTAAAGTCTCGTCCACACTCCCACATATACTCAGCAGCGTCAGTCGCGATAATTTTTGCCACAAGCTTGCTTCAAACTGGAGATCAATCATTCTGAGAGTATCATTGACGATCCTAGCCATGGTGTTTGAGTCAGAAGTGGGGACGAATGAACATTTCACCACAAATGCAACATGAAAGGAGTTTTTATCTAAACGTCGAATTAGTTGTATAACTCTTCCTTTTTATTTGGGTATAACGTTGATTGACCAAAAGTCTCATACTTATTGAAAAGGCGCCATAAATTTAGGCGTGCATTATTTCCCTCCAAAAATCAACAAAAGAATAGAATGAATCGAAAAATTATAAAATGATGCAAGAGGTGATTAAAAAGAGGTCAACAATTTTTCTAAAAAGATAAAAAAGTGTTTATTTCAGGGATATTATGAAGAAAAAATGTGTTGTTTCTTAAATTTCCAAAAAAATGTTTTTATCTGGAAAAAAATGAAAAAAATGTGAAAAAATATTTTATGTGATTCACATTTTTTTCCGCTCTGTAGTAATTATATATGATTGAAAACTAAAAAATATTGTTTTATTTAGTCAACAACAATAATATCTGCACTTTTTTATTGATTTTCTCCTTAATTGACCTTCTCTTGTAAGAACCTAGAACCTTAAAATTCTAATTGTTTTAATTTACAGCTATAAACGTAGCTCTCCTTAATTTCAACTAAGAGCTTTAGGAGCGCTCAGTTTTATATGATATTTAAATCTCTAATACCCTCTTCATTGCTTTGAGTTGAGTTCTAAGTCCTCCATATACACATAAGATTCTCATCTTCATTACAAAGTCTATATCAAAAGACTTTTTGTGTATTTCGATATGCTAAATAGGCATATAATATATTAAATTATACAGTTTTAAAATATATAAGAACATTCAATAGTGAGTTTCGCTTATCTTTATATATATAATGAATTTTAATAAGTTTAGTTTTATTGAATCGAAGCTTTTGTTGCTTCGTTTAATTCAAATTCTTTTTTTTGAAATAAATGGAGGGTCCTATTTTTTTTCTTACAAATGCCGTTTTGTATTTATAATTTTTTCATTCTAGGGACCGCTAAATTTTATGTGGGTTTTGAAAAATAGAAGTGTTATTGATGGTTTTATCTAGTTTACTTTACTTATTCGCAACTAAAGATTCGATAAAGTCTTACCAAGCATTAGGGTTAAAGCAGATTGTTAAGGTAAAATGAAAATCATAATGGTCGGTTAGTATATTCATATAAAATGTTTTGTTCGTGAACAAGATTAATGTAGGACAGAGTGCATTAAAGTGTTAAACCGAAATCCGTTGACTATAGTTTATACATACGGACAATAAACAAATTAAATAGTTTCTAACGCAACCTCATACTTCATGACATCTAATCCTTATTTGGTTTATATCTACGCATACCTTTAAAAAATAAGTGATTCAGGGTGTTCAGGATATAGAAACAATTATGTCTAAAATTCAACGATGTTAAATACTTAATATGCGGGTGAATTATAGCAAAAAAGTTTTTATTTTATTTTTCAAACCATTCTTTCATAACTCACACAACTTCTGAGTATTAAAAAGACGCGTTATATCCTTGACCAAGACGTGCTACATCAAGTATTTGAAAAATAAAAATGTAACGGAAGAGGCTTGAAGGTAATTCCAATTTTGCTGGTTATGGAAAGCTTAGGATTATTCAGAACTAATTAACCCAACATAAGCCCTTTATCGAACAAAATGAACTGAATTCACTAAGCTCTGAATGATCTTCATGATCAAAAGAAACTTAAATACACAACACCAGTTTTCGCAACAGCAAAAAAGTTTGAAAATCAAATGAGTGATATGGAAATAATTTGTTTAACTCTATGTTAATGTTTTTCTAATTATTTCAAGTTTAATGGAATAGTCTAAAATAGTTTCATATAAATAAACGACTCAAAAAAGTGAAATGGTAATACTTGTCTAATTCTATTTTAATGTATTTCTAAAAAATCAATTTGTTTCCGTTCTTAACATTCAAAGTAATTGCGTTAAAAAACATAAATAGACATTGTAGTCTAAATTTAATTCTAAACTATTTCATATTGAATAAAATAATCTAAAATAGTTTGATACAAATAAACGACTCAAAAGGAATTATTTTTTTAAATATATTATTCTTTGCAAAAACATTTGGTAAGAAACACGGCTATTTTCTTGTAAGTAACCTGCAAGGGATAAACATTGCATTTAGACAGTTATTACCTCCGCCGAAGGAGGTATTGTTTTCACTGGCGTCGGTTTGTTTGGTTGGTTGGTTTGTCAGCAGGATAACTCAAAAAGCTCGGAACGGATTCGGATGAAACTTTGTATAGTGGTTGGAAATGCCAAAAGGAACAAGTGATTAAATTTTGGCATCTCTGAGTGCAGAATTAAGATGCAAAATGAGCTAAATACTAATAAATATTTCAAGTTAGCCTACTCTGCCAATAGATGTCGCTGTGCTGTGAAATCGAGTGACGGGAGCGTCTTCCTCGGAATTTCCGTCGAGGGGAACCCTCCCCGTCCCTCTACGCCGCCCCAGTCGTGAAAAATCCGCCTCGGAAGGCTCATAAGGACCCCGTGACGGCGGAGGTTTGCACTCTCTGAGTGTATATATGCCTCTAGTTAGATATCAAAATAATTTAATATATACAATTAATGTAATTTTAAGTTAAAGTCATAAGGATAATCTTCACTTAGCTTTTTTCTCCAAATAAAAACATAAACGGATTAAAATACAAGACATACATAAGATATAAAAAAGATTTTAAAGTACTTCAAAAATACAAAGACATTTGTTGTAAATAACAATAGCTTATTGATCAAAGCTTGGATAAGGACGAGTATAATATGTATTCAATAATATCAAATGTGGAAATAGGTCAGGTCTCATACACGATTTCAAGATATCCCCCATACCTTTTTCCAAATCAACTTTTAGGTCACCAATATACTATTAACATGGATGTAATAAAAAAGTTTGATGGCTCTAATAATTACCTTTAAACACCGTGAATGATTTGCATTCATAAAAATACAAATTTTTAGGAACAAACATTTTGCTACTATTTTACAATCTCTTTGACCATTTCGACACCAGTGGGAGGACTCCGTTATGTTATTGTTTTACTAAGTAAGTACAGCTATACCTATCTAAGCCAAACATTTAACTATATAAATATCAAAATGGAATAAATATTTATAAATAGATCACACCTAAAGCTATTAATTATGCTTGTAAAACCATTTGGGGGTATAAAATTTGTATAAGTAAAACTTTACTTTTGGGAGAGCTCTGTTATTTTTTTAAGAGCCTGGACTTTCTTTGACTAAATTTATAATTGCTGCTCACGATATACATTACAAACAAAATAGAATAGCTTAGAGCACTCAGAAATCATTTATCCTAGTGCCCAATTTTTTTAATAAAAAAGGACAATCTAACCAAAATCCCACTTATTTTCATATACAGGGTGATTCACTTAAATTGAGACTCACATATTCAAACTACAATCTTTGTATTAAATTTTACACAAATATTTTTAAAACAAAAATGATAGCACAATGTGTAATTTACAAAATGTATTTCAATAAATTTCCACATATTCTCCTTTGAACCTCCTCACGGTGGAGGCAGGCACTCTTGAACCTCCAGGCCACCCACGGTGGACCGCAACATCCCGTGCAGCTGGGGACTCTCTTCTCAAAAGCAAAGAGGCCCAGGCCCTGAAGTCGAGGCTATACCTTCTTCTTTCAGAGGAGGTCGTTTACTGTTCAACAAGATAGAGCTCCATCCCATACCAGCAAATTGGTTCAAAGCTTCTGCACTGACATGTTTGCCGACTTTTGGTCCAAAGACTTGTGGCCTCCTCCTCCCCAGATCTTAACCCAATGGACTTTGGAATATAGTCCATTCTGGAGACAAGGGGGTGTAGCAAGTCCTGGCCATCGGTGGAGATTCTAAAGAAGAAGCTGATTCAGGCCTGGGCCTCTTTGTTTGAGGAAGAGATTCCTGCCTGTCTTGCCTCAACCGTGAGGAGGTTCAAAGCTGTAGTGAAGGCCAAAGAAGGATATGGGAAAATTTAATGAAATACATTTTGTAAATTATTGTGCTCTCACTTTTGTTTAAAAATTATTGTGTAAAATTTAATACAAAGATTGTAGTTTGTAATATGTGAGTCTCAATTTAAATGAATCACCCTGTATATCAAAATGGAATGAGCGAAAACCATTGATTCAATTTTGTTATGCCTCCAATACCTTGTTTTCTCCATCTTAAAAGCATAAAAATAGTACAAACTTGATTATAAAAAAATAAATTTATGCAGTACAAAATTAGTTAACTTAATGCATTGAGTTTTAATATCACAACTAACAATAAAGTGTCAATTTACACATTCAATTTGCCACAATCTTAGTTTTTGGTGTTCTGTACGATAGAAATAGCATTTATCGATCATGGAGACTCAAATATTTTGTAATGCAAGGTCAAGGAGTCTTTTTAATTACTTTAAATAACGAAAAATATCAATGAGATTATCTCATTCTTACGTTTTAATATATTTTTTTTGTGTTCTAACCATTTTCACTGTGAATTGAAATATTTTTGTAATGTAATAATTAAAGGAAAATAGTGCAAATAAACATGTTTTTATATTTTTCAGATCGGTAAAGAAGAAGTGCAAACCCTCGTTAATGATATATTTCGAAGACTAGACG
Organism: Caligus rogercresseyi; assembly: GCA_013387185.1. NCBI lineage: Eukaryota > Metazoa > Arthropoda > Copepoda > Siphonostomatoida > Caligidae > Caligus > Caligus rogercresseyi. Next base: position 1,105,546 of record CP045896.1, read on the forward strand.
GCAATAATGACGGAGTGGTGACCATCGATGAGTTTATTGATGGCTGTCAATCGGTAAGTAGCATCAAACTCTTTACAAAACAATTACAGGCTCATAGGCTTCAATTCTTGGACGTCGATTTTCACTATGTACACTTTTTTTACTATTTACCTGCATTCAATTATTTTCTTTTTAAAATACCTTTCCGTGAAGCATTTCACTCTTAGCTTCATATTCATTAGTGAAGCAATTCTGTATTTCGCGATCATAAGGAGATATTGCAGAAAATGGTCAAGTTTTAAAAGAAAATAAATCAGTAGAAATAAATGTTTTTAAAAATTACGTTTTTGGAACTTATTATTACACTTAACCCTTAAACCAGACAATTCATATTAATCGAATTAAAGTTTACGACTTACCTTCTTAGCCGATATTCTTTTTGTTTAACCCTTTCTTTCGAACCCGGTATTTAAAACCTTGTTCACAGGGATGGAACTTCTTATTTGAACAATACCTACCTTTTATATTCGTCCACAATTCATTTCTTAGTATATATTCATACCATACATCCCATCAAAGTATTTTGCTACAGAAAGCAGGGAGTAAGCACATCAATAGTATTAAAAAAATCCCCTAATTTGGCTTCTTACAGGCAGTAGTAGTAATATTGATTTTTCGACATCTAAATATATATATATATGTACTTAAAATCCAAGTATTTTTGTATTATCCCATTCAAGCATGGTTGACTATAGAGAAGAGTGAGTCTCTCAGCCCTCATCAAATAAATGTGTATATTTTTCTCGGGAGAAAAATGTTGGTTCCTCCTCCATGATTATGCTCATGATTGATAAGATAGGCATATTGTATACATCAAATGAATAAGAATATATAAGTAGCCATACAACTTTAACTCTGCTTTCTACTAAATAGTTTCTTGGAATGTTATATTTATACTTACTGAATCAAGTAGCTTCCTTCCAGTGGTTTAATTAATTGTGGTAAATCCCTCATTTATAAGCTGTACATTTATCTTAACCGTCTTCTTTGAGCTCCCTGCCAATATGCAAATATTTATTTACACACATATATTTTCCTTATATTTATCATTTATATAGTTTTTATTACGATGCCATATTTTACATAGAAGTGAATAATTTAGCATATTGATATATGAGCACACAAAATATGCATGCATATATTTAGGTGGAAGAGAAAACATTTTTTCAGTCCCTTAAGAGAATGAATTTATGATTACCTCCTGCCTCTGATAAAAAGTATCAAATTTGCTATGACTAGGAATAGAATAACTCTGATTATAATTGTAAATTACAATAATATTTTTTACATTTTTATGTAATTTACTATGAAGGTTTTTAGTGTCCCTCTCGAAAGTCTTCTTTTATAAGTTTATCTCGACGTATTTTGGGGAAACGATGGAATATCTCATAAGAAATTGTTTAAATGGTTAATAAACTATTTAACAGAAAAGGAAAAAAATATACTGGATTATTTTTTAGTGATAATGATACAATATTCTTCCGTAAAGCGATATTAAAGATCCTATGAAGGATGCTTTACATATTTGTTATTTTTGGCCCTCTTTTTCGAAAATCCGTTTCGTTTTATCTCCTAATGGAGGACTTTGAGGGGCCACTACGATAGATATTTAAATTACTCATAATCTAGCCTTGAGTAAACTGAGCTCACTATAAAAACCATTACTATTGAGGCACACTTTTTATTAGCTTCATTCATATAGTTTTATTGAATATAAAAATATTATTATTGTATAAAAGTGTATAAACAACTAATAAATAATATAAAAACTCAAGGGGTACGATAGCCCCGTGTTAAAGCCATAGAGATATAAAGATATGGAGAGCTGATTCCCTCAATAGCAGAGAAACAGCGTTCTGTTGTTTCTGTGTGTTCAAAATAAACAAAGTATTTATACTACGTCATCGTAAGTTGATCATAGAGATAGAATCTATCTCTATGATCAGCTAACGATGACGTATTATAAATTACTTTACAGAACGCTGTTTCTTTGCTACTGAAGGGAATCAGCTCTCTATATCTTTATATCTCTATGGTTAAGGCGTGTTCAACTCTCAATGTTGGGGGCGCAGGTTCGAATCCGGAGAAAGGATGGTCATTTTGGTCTACCTCATTGAAAGATCCTAGGTTCGAAAGACTAATTTTAATGCTATAACCTTAATATTCCTGTCGGATGCAATTCTATTGAACTATATAGGCAAAAAATATTAAAATATATTATATATATACTTCTATAAATATTATTATGTAACGGACAATTGGATCTCATTTTTTCGTTTTTTTCTACTTCTTTGCAGGACCCCATCATATCCCGATCTCTTCAAAACTTCGACTCCAGATTGTGATACCTCAAGCACATCCATCAATATCATCAAACTTCAAAATACTTTATTTTTATTATTTTATCATCAAGTGAGAGAAAAAGCTGCTGCATCTAAGGAACAACATTTTTGTGTATAAAGCGGCAACAACTCTCTTCATTCTCCAGTAATCTTTAAAATATCTATTTATATCAATACCGTAAAGCAACTTGCCATCGGTCTATTCAATTCAAGACAATCTATAGATTATATGCTCTTTAATGGATTTCATAGGAAGCTGTATTTTATACTTAGATTCTATAGTTTTATTCTGTATACATATATATTCAAGGTAATTAAGAAAAGATGTTTTCCGTGTTAGAAAAACGTGTATTTTTTCATTTTATTTTCTTAGAATAAATTGAGTTTGTCGTTAAAACTATGTACCTATGGGAGAAATTGTGCTACATTATTATTGTTATTATTATTACGTCTTTTACTATACTTTATTTAGAGGGGGGGTTTGAGAGTAAATAGAGTGGATTGACGCATTCAAGTTGTTAAGTACTTGAATATACGAACAAATACATTTACTTTTTTCATGTTGATGAAAAAGTTTTATACAAAAATAAATTGAATTTAAATAAGTGTTGGATGTCCTTTATATTTATATACTTAGTATGATGGTGAAGGACATTTGACTGTCTAAAATGTAATATGTAAATACCAGAACGAAAACATATATAGTTCAAGTGATAGGCGAATGTAAATATAATCTTTTTAAAACTAAGACTATAACAGTTTGTATTCGACAAGCAATTACTCTTGATAGTCGGTGCCAAAAGAAAAAGTTGCAAATATGATTTTCCCGTTATAAATAAATTTGCAGAGTATGACTGTTGATCAGTACGTTTATTAAGCCACAAAAATGATGTTGAAGTTTTGATATCAATATGACATATTTTTAAAAGGATATAAAAATAAATCGCTTACAAAGTACATTGGAGTGTTATCTTGGAAATGGAACGCTAACAAAATATATCTATTTTTATGTATGCTATTATTTTTCCGCAAATGACATGCAAAAAAGTAGTAGTTGTACTTTACTCAGTTTATATATATGTTACACTACTCTAATATAAATTATTCTTATAGACATATAACATTGACAAAAGTTTCTGCAATGACAAATACTAATTAAGAAGATCATTTTACTTTTATCAAAATAAGATATATTTTTTTCAATGTATATGAAATAGATTTAATTTAGTTTTTGTTCTTGTTAACCCCAAGGTAAATATTTCATGGGTTTTATCGTACAAAATATAACAACATCTATTTTATATTGTTTCCATAAGATAAGGAAAGTTATAAATTTGTACAAAAGTTATACCTTCATAATAATTATGAGAAATAGATCGAGGGTATTAATTTATATTTCATAACATGACCATAATTTTACAAATAGTCAAAAATGCATATGAATAATTGTGTCGACACATACGTTGACAATTTTCAAATTAGAATTGGTCAATATAGTCCGCAACGTTATCTGGTTTGATGAGAGATGATCTTCCAAGGACAATCAAGACTTGACCCGTCGTTATCAAAAACTTGCTGAGGTCTTCAGACTCCACACCCCTGAAAAAATAAAGTTTTTTGGCAAAAGATTAAAATTATTAAAGTATTATGATTTACCAAC
>CP045896.1:1109686-1134459 GCA_013387185.1 Caligus rogercresseyi
ATAAACACAAAGGAAAACAAGAGCTCTCAATAACAAAAATGAATTCATCGGTAATAATTGACGCCCTGTCTGTTCACAATCCTTCCTGAGTTGTTGGCGGAGCCACCGGTTCATCATAATCCCGCAAAGATGATCAGAGAAGACATAAGTGGTATTTTCCCGGCTTCAAGTCAAGCAACAATCTACAGATTCATGATTGGAAGACAAGGAATGAAAGTGAAAGTAGTTATGGCAGTGTATATTTTCTCTCTTTCCACCCCGACCAAAGAAAAGTAAGACACTATACTCAAGTCAGCAAGTTGAATGATGTCCCTTAAAGGGTCCTTCTTTCTATGCTCAGTCTTCCATACCATTGACCCGGTTAGGAATATTAAAGGAACAACGTTCTTATGAATCCCAAAAAACATACTTTTTATTAAATGTGTATATACTTTTGTGCAAATATTGAGATAAAAATAACTTAATGATATTTTCCTCTAGATATAGTGAGTGAGGAAAGGAAAAATATGTGACGTCCAGACGGAAGTCATTACCACATTATATTAATATACAGGAACGGAGTGGGAAGAATTTATCCACGGGACAATTATGCCTCGCGGCGTTATACAGGCCTCAATATGCCATTGGGAGCTGCCAACGGTCGTTTATGTTTTCTTGAGGCCAGCGGCCCACCGGGATAGTCCCGGTACTCCCGGTGGCCACTCCGCCCTGTATATATATATATAATCTTTATATACATATATTCATATATATATTATACCAAAATAATGTAATTTTTTGTACCTATATACTAAATCCTTAGATCTTCAATACGGTTATTTTGGTATCCATAAAGTTCAACTAATATAAAAGTGTATGATTCCAGTTATAATTTATGAAGCTACGCACTTTTTTAATTCACTATACAACTTGATTTTTTATATGTTTAATCTACAAAGGAAAACTTGTGAGTTTTTTTTATTCCTTGAGACATTGAAAGTATAAAAATGATATAATATAGTATATTTTCCTCAAGATGAAGTGAGCAGAGGAAGAGATGAGAAAATTCAAGAAACATTGTACGTAAGCAAAGAGTATAACTCTACTTTTTAAAATTTATAACTGTATAAATCGATTTTTTTTTAAATATTTTTGGTTTAGAGTTAACATATTTTATAATAAATAGTAAAAGTCCATTTCTACTTAAACGAGTTTCGATCTGCTTTATTTGCCCCTTCCCCAAATGACTTTACAGTTTAGTGATAACTTTATTACATAGTGATCCATTTTTAAATGCATAACTGAATTGCTATTTATTAAACTAATGAAAATACTTTTATTTGATTCAAAAAATATTATACCACAATAAGATTTAATTTTGGGGGATAAAACCTTAAGACAAACATCTATTTTTACATATTGCAATAGATAGCGTTTGATATGTGGGTTTTAATTTAAATACAAATGGAACGTCTTAGGAAAAGTTACACAAATTCTTTTTTTTTAATCAGGCTTTATAGATCAGCAAGTTTATATATATACATCAATATTTACACATAAGAGATATTTAAATTTTATTATAACAGAAAAAAGTAGTCTTCCAATAAGTAAATCCATTAAATAATTTTGCCAAACTACAAATCAATTTAATGAGTAAAAAGCCTTTGATAACAATAGAAAATAATTTTTCATTAAAAAAATGACTTTACGTGAATCAACAAAATGAAAAATACTGAACAGAAATATGCCCCCGTCTTTAGATAAGTAATATAAAACTTTATGAGACGGACATACCATAAAGAAAGAAGGGAAATCTTCCTAGAATAAGGATGAGGGGGAAAACATCTTAAAACAAAAAACTCTCCTGAGTTTGTAGGGCATGAAAAACTTTTTCCCCAACTTTTTATTACAAGAGTAATTCCGGATTACACTTATGTTAATTAGGATAATTTATAATATGAATAAAATAGGCCCTAATTAGAGGAGAGCATGAGGTATATCTAGAAGAACAAATAAGATAACATTTTTCAGGGTTTTGCCATGATTTTTATTATTCCCCTAAGTAGAAAACGAGCCATTAGGACTTATCAGCCACTACCAAAGCATTCTTACCAAATAAACCAAAAAAATCATTGTTGTATGTATTAATATATTTATATTGGGTGTAAATATTCAGATATAGTTTTCATTAACAAAAATATCCTTCTCGTCCAACTTAATACCAAATGTCTCAGAACTATTTTAGAGTCAGTCTACTAAAATGATTTAATCAATAAACACAATAAAATTTGTTATTGGAACTTATGAAGACTTCAAAAAATCAAATTTAGGAATATCTAAGGAGAATTGACGTTTTCCACCCATAAAAAATCCGTGTATTTTTGCGATATACTTATGACTATAATTAGTAACCTGAATGTCATATAGAAATCGACATCAAATGGTTCCAATATGCTAAGGCAATCGGTAGGAGGAAGCTATTGTGGGTTCACAGCTTAATACACATAAATACACATTGGTTTTTTTACATAACGACGCCCAAACTCTTTGTTTTGTGTTAAAGCAAAGAAGAATGCAGAAGTCTCTCTATTATAACGGACTGCCATGTAATATAATTCCTCATACCCTTAGCCCTCTCCCCAAGCGACGAGGAAAAAGGCTTAGGGATAATTTACATCTCTCGTTGTAATGAACACCTAACACATACCCCCTAAGTTGCAACTCCATCAAGGCGGTTCTAGAGTGCAAAAAAATAAATATATTGGTTGCAATATGTAAAAAAAATCAGAGACGTCTATTATTTTCTTATCTCTTATACACATATAAAAAGTGAGAGATAAAAAAAAAACGTTTCACTTTTTAAAAAAGGGAGAAAGGAACTGCAAAATACTAAAATAAAATGTTGTAAGCATTTGAACGTCCAACAGAAATATCTGCCTGAAGGTGTGTTATTTATAATAAGATTTAAGATATAATGCATAGATACCTGTAGACGTATTCCAGGAATTGATATTCCACTTAATAATAGCATTTGCAGGAAACAATGTTCCTTAGAAAACGGTTTTGCTTGCTTCGCTTTTTTTTTGCTTTGCAGCTTTAAGGAGACTCGACCGTTATTATTATTATATTATTGTTTCCTACTCATCAACTTGAATGAACATCACATAACGCTTCAATTAATAACCATGTGCAAATTTGTTTACTACAATTATGAGTCATGAATTGTATCATAATATGTACGGTGGAGGTCAACCATGATTGGTTGCACTGAGTCATGCTTCTTTGCTGGATCCTGAGGAGGCATGAGTCTGGATATATATATATATATATATATATATATATATATATGGTGTTTTCTACAAATCATCAGACTATGAATTGAATTTATACACTACTATAAACTACATAAAATATTTCCTATTAGAATCCTAATATGTAAGTACATCCTTCTGGAAGTAAGGTAAGCGCCACAAGACTTGCAGGCCCTCAAACATCTTAGCTTTTAATAGATTAAATTGGTTACTATTTTGTTTTTCTAATTTTATCTATGTTATATTTCTTGCAGATATTTTATATTTATTTTATAAACTTCATCATATACTTTTAGTAGCTCTAAAGCTAGTGTCAAATTGACCACAATATATATTTCATCACTCACACATCCATTTAATAGTCTATCATTCCCTTTTTCCGTTATGGCATAATATAGGACCAACTACTATATAATTATTTTCAAAAACGAACCATTCCTGCACTTCTAGTTTCAATTAAGCGTTATTATATATATTAAAATATATGAATAAACGTTTTATATTATGTTATATACAAATAATTATGTTATTACCGAGGTTTCATTGAGTGAATAAATAAATATTAGATGGTATTTGATCAGTCATGTATAATTAAAAGGAAGTTTATACTAAAAATTGTTACATTCCCAACAAGACAAACCAAACGAAACATTTTTGGTACGTAATAGACATGTGGTTTTTTTCTTAGTCCCATTAATAAGTTTTAAAATATGTTATTCCAATGTTTCTAAGGTAATTTTTTTTTTAGTAATGTGAAAATAACCTTTACACCTATATTGCCATAAAATAACGAAACACGGGTGAGTAAGTTTTCAAATACAACAATCCAAGGAATTACATACTTTTTCAAGATTAATGTTCCTTTTCTTAAATAGTTGCTCTGTGGATCTAAAATCTCGTTGATGATTACGATCAAACATCATGGCATCCCCTTTTGTGATCTCTCCAATCATAAAATCTGTTTTTTACTAATTAAATGATCAAACTGCTTACACCACTATGAGTCCCTGGAAAAACGGTGAAATCACAATATCTTACCTTTCTTTATATATATATTTTTTGTTATATGTATCAATAGATGACAACACCAAATCACTAATATTTATATTAATTCACAAAAAGTATATTCAAAACACTAAATTTTTTATTGATAAATCAAAGAATTGAAGCCTCTTGGATTGCTTGCATGGACTGAAGTCTTCCCTGATAGAAAAAAGACGAAGCTTGATCTTACAGACACACATAATAATAATAATAAAAATATATATAATAATGTTTAAGGCCTTTTTTATTGGAAGCGCTCACGCGGTATTTTTTAAAGCAGCAGTGGCTTCATGCCTTATCTGCGTGGTCTCAGTAATATTAGGGAGGACCCCCCCCCCCCCTCTCCTGTGACTCAGAGGAATAGAAGTCTGTGGAAAAATGTGGTACGACGAAAAAAAAGTAAATCCTCCTTGATTAGGAAATACGGAGTGCCAAAATGTTTTTAAAAGTAGATTTATTCCTTATGTGTTACCAAAATAATTTGCATTCACTAGCAAATAAATAAAATTCAATATTCTTGTACTAAATTGTTTTATATGAATTATGAATTCCAAGTTTTTTGACCACCATATCCATGTATTGTTAAAATATAGATCATCACAAATACACTAACTTTAGGAAATACATTCGGGAAGCTAAATCTGAAAGAATCTGCTTTTTTGTGAAAATAATTTTGAAACTTGTTCCTCTTGGACGTATACAGGCGACTTAGTCAGATTTTATCCGTCCTGCTCAAGCAATATCTCAATTTCTTAAAAAACTTGATTAAGGTTAACAAAAATGAAGAAGTAAATAAATAATTTTATAATTTACCCCTTCTGCGAAGTGATTCATCTTGGGAATTCTCAAATTCTATTGGTCCATATTCATTATCATGTTTGTTACTTTTAACTTTTTAAAGAATAATTATTATTATAATTGTTTGTTATTGTCTGATGTATTGTGTTTTGTTTTTAATAGTGATGAATAACTTATATTTAGGAGAACTACTAATTTAAACTAACAATGTTTATTTATACATTATATTATTTGCAATTTCTCGGAATAAATAAAGTTATAATAATTTAAAAAAACTTTAAAGCATTTTTTAGTTGAGTGGCTGCATATAGTGAGAATTTGGGAAGAAGTAGGGAGTACTATTCTTTTTAAATCTCAATTTAATTATATCGCAAAAAGAATTTGTGTATTTAATATTGGTCCCTATCATGAACAAATCAATTATATAGTTACAAAGATTCAAGTAATTCTCTATAATTTAGATGTTTGAGAACCCCTTACCAGTAAACTTAGAACCTTTTATTGAGGACGTTGTTAATTATATGTAGTTTTTTTTAGTTTTCTTGAATGTTTAATATAATGTTGATATAATATAAGTATAATAAATTTGTTGTACCTTGGGTACAAAAAAATCCAATAATTTTATACTAAATTGTTAATATATGTTATGTTTTATTAACATAATTACCCTATTTTATTTTTGTTTTAACGTATATTTTTTTTCATTTAATGGACATGCTATAAATAAAAATATCCGAGGAGAAAAATAAATTACCTTCTTCGAAAAACCTCCTCACCTTCTTGAGGAAAATAATCAACCAATATCAACTTTTACTTAACCCTCTGTATATATAAAAATCAGTAACTTTTTGAGTTTTATTGATGTTTCGTTTAGTTTCGATCTTTTGGTATATATATACTTTTTAAATTAATGTATTTTAACACAATTTTACATATTTTTTTAATTGTTTGTATTTCAATTTGTACAATAAAAAAACTTTTTAAAGACTTAAATTAGAATAAAGTTATTAGTATTTTCTTTTAATCTTCAATTTAACCGGGTTGTTTTTACCCATAAACACCCACTGTACATACAAAGATGAAGAGCCTGAGGATGCTTATAAGATACGAATCTATATCCTCAACTGGTTAGAATCAATAATAAGCCGTCAATAACTTTATTGATTCAGTTTTGGATAGAAAAAATAACTTAGTTGATATGAAACAAAAATGTGATTTATTCCACTCTGATTCATACAGGATTAAGGAAAGAAGGGGATTTGTGTCTATGGAACCAAATTGAACTGCTCATTGCAACTATTAATATATGTTTTCAACATTTATCAAACCACGCATATTAATTAGTTGTATGCAATGTAGTTATAATTAAATATACTTTTTAAGTTCAAATAAAGTATATTAAATCCAAAAACCGAATGGAAACAATTTTTTTAAGGAAGCTAAACCCTTTATACTTTATTAATTTTACAACATCAAATATGTTGGAGGAGTATTGGATAATATATGGGGGAAGGGGGGGTTTCATTTTGAAATCATGATTTAAAGTATAAATGATAATGTTTATTTATGTATTAGTTTGATACACCACTCTATCGACATTTTTTATTTGTTTCACCCCGTTACCAACCTATAAAAACATCATAATTGGATAGCATCAATATGGTTCGACTATTCAACCTTGAAGTAATTAACTTTGTATAGCACCTCTTCATATAAACATCTTATATATTATTATTATTATTGGCAACATAAATTTAAGTTTACGCCAATAAATTTAAACCTGTAAATCATAAACCTTCCTTAAAATTATTAATATTATACAAGAAAGACAAAATAATCGGCACAAAAGTACATATTTTGTATAGGAAAACGTTCCATAGAGGAATATATTTATGATTATTATTTTTTTGCCTATATGGTTCGATAGAATTGCATCCGATAGGATATAAATAAACATTATAGCATTAAAATTAGTCTATAGAACCTAGGATCTTGTCAATGAGGTAGACCAAAAATGACCATCCCCTCTCGGATTCGAACCTGCGCCCCCAACATTGAGAGTTGAACACGCCTTAACACGCACGGCTATGGAGCTCCCAAAAATAAAGTTATCGGCACAAAAGTACATATTTTGTATAGGAAAACGTTCCATAGAGGCATATATATTTATTATTTTGGTGGATGAAACAAAGGAAAGGTCTACGTATTGTATTAGATTACTATTTCGTTAGGCAATTTTTATGGGCTTAGCATAGGTTGAACATATGGTTCTTTTTATGCTGAGATAGTGTATTTAGGCATATATATAATTAAGAGGGACTTAAAGTTGTAGGGTATGAAGGGATTAATGGTCAATTAATAATTTGGTGTTCTTTCTTTAACAAATAATATTTTTCTTTTTATGAGAAGAAGGTATAATTAAATAATAATTTTTTTCTATTACGTACATAATAGTAAAATAATAAGATAAAAAGTGAATAAAGCTATAACTTCCGAATTTATAGATACCGAAAATCCTATTAATTTATATAGCCACTAACGTATATCGGTCGAATTTTGATATGTTCTAAGAATGTGATTGGTATTTAACTCATGAAAAAGTCATGAAATAAAAAACTTTGAAAGTTGTTAATATATTATTTTTTTAAATCAATATACAGTCAAGCCTGAAGATAGTGGTCAGTCATGGGAGCCCAAAAAAGTTAGAGAAAGGTGCCCGCATTATACAAAAGGTTTTAATACTATTTTTTCTTCTATTGACGCAATGGACAAATAAAAACAAGTTTAACTGTATTTTCTAAACAATAAATTAAAAACTAGTTCTGTTAAAAGTAAAAAGATACCAAGTTTTTTTATTGTACAAAATTGAAATACAACAATTAAAAAATATGTAAAATCATTTTAAAAAATAGATATTAAAAGTAGGTAAATATAGCTTAATACTAGAGTAACACTATCAAAATACATAAAAACTGTGAGGGGATATGGAAAAATTTAAGGAATTTCAACCGTAGAAAAAAAGATATATGCCGTTGTGCAAATATTTGCACATTCATATGAAACCTAATTTGCCAACAGGTGTCAATGAGATGAGTGTGTGTGCTTAAATTATATATAAGACATCCATTTCGGAAATATAGCAATTGAAATAGAAAAATTTGAAGACCAATATTTGTTTATATGGTACAGAATATATATATATATATTATATATATACATTTATATATATATATATATATTACATATATTATTTATATGTATATACATTTATATATATATATATTTATTTATTACATATATTATTTATATATATACATTTATATATATATATATATCAATGTTGAGGGAGCATGTTCGCCTCTCCTAGAGGGAATACCAATTTTGTCAACTTCATTGAAAATATATTAGGTTCGTTAGACTAATTTTAACCTCAAAATGCTTATTTAATTTCATACAAATCCAATTTATAGTCATTAAATCAATTTAATTCTTTAATGACAATGAAAACATATTTAAATGTTATTTTTTCTGGTGTATTTTAATGGCACATTATGGCAAAATAAACATATACCAAACTGGGATTCCTAATGGGGAATGAATGTTTATCCCCTTGCTTGATGAAATTTATTTTATAAAAAGAAATCATTCTGTTCAATCCTGCATTATAGTGATTGAGCATGACTATGATCAAGGATGATGATGTTTAATTCGGATGAAGCCGCAAATTTCTCTCCATAGAAAATACCATTTACGTATATTGTTTGTCATTGTATGAATGAAACAATGTTTTACATGTTAGTTGAAATGTACAGCCCTCAGATACAAATTAGGATTCATATCTCTTATTGTCGGCTTGGTTAGAATCCAAAGGCTACCACAAAATAAAAATGAGCTTGCACCCACTTAAATACTCATTAATTTTTTATGATTAACATTAACTTGAAATGACATCTTTACAAATTGCTACAACCAATGAATCGCTTTGTCAACTATGAAATTGTAACCAAATAGATAAATCTAGGTAATCTTATCGTCAACTATGAGGACAAAATACAGAAAACTTCGGTACAGAAAGAGATGCCCCTTAGTATCGAAATTGAGTGATGTACAAAAAACGTCTAATGATTTATAGATGTTTATATACTTTTGGTTTATGAACTTGAATAATACTAGGGACTCAAAGGTAAACATCAACCGATCGATAAAGGACTAACTAAGAGCTTTGTAAAACAATATTTTTACGGTTTATTTTAACGCAATGAATTGTATTATTTTGATATTGTTTCGTACAAGACCTTACATGCTTTTGCTTTTTTTCAAAGCCCCATGTTTATTTCTTGGATAAAATGTAGTGATTAATAAATGATAACTATTTAAGGATTATAGTTTTGATATCTCTTGAGCTGTAACTATAACAGCTTATCTATATGCTAGATACATACATCAACAATGTTTATCCTCCGATGGTCCTAAGATTTTGCTCGTGCATCAATTGATGCACATGCATATTTACATGTTTGTTTGTCTTGTCATTGAAATGCTTGACAACATATCACGAGAAATATATGTTGTTGTTTTGTTACTTTAAAAGCATTACTCCCTCCATTCAATTGTGTTTAAGTCGTAGTTAAAGTGTATATATATATATAATAATGTTTGCATTGCAGTTATTCTCTACGTTGCAACAGGATCTGCAGTTTTGTACCTCAAGATTGAATCTATGCACTATCGATGAAATTTGGAGGTTAAAAGGTCGATGAAATTTGAAAATAATGTTCCCTATTTTTAGAAAAAATAGTTTATAAGCTAATGACGTTATTCTAGAGATTGTGGTTTGCTTTTTTTTTGTTTACTTGAGGTATTTGTGTGAATTATCATTTATGTATATATATATATATATATATATATATTATATTTATAGGTATATATATATAAAAACAAATTGTTTTTTAAAATAAATCATAATTGAAGATAAATATTTATTCTTTATTACAATTTACAATTGTGTACAAAGGTTGTTAATTTTGAGACAACTATAACACATACATTAATTCTTAAATTATGTCATAAGATCAAATCCAAGAAGGCTATGATTAATCTAATAGTAAAATCATCCTTTAATTCTTAAGACTTGTCTTATTATCAAAACAGAATTTGATCTATCATGCTAGGTCAAGTAAAACATATATTTTTATTAACTTTTCTTAAAAATTGTGGCATAAACGAACAATTTGTTACAAAAGATACGAGGAAAATTCAACTACATATATGTCTCATTTATATTCTTTTTTGTATACAATTGTGTATTTGCACGAATGAGCATTAAAAAGGTATTTGTATATGATTGTGTGGTTTTATGTAAAGTTTTGTAAAGAATTTACCTACTTGCGAAAGATAACTGCAGCCTTGAAAATTAAGAACATATTACGCTAAGCATCTCTGTGTTTGTTGTTTTTACAATTGTCAAAAAGAGTTATTTATGAGAGTATGAAACATTGGTGATAAAGTATATTCTATGACGCTGTTTTCTACAACTATCATTTTTATAATTTTATACCTTGTAATTAGGCACATTATTCACAAACACACATACATATATATATATATATATCAGGAAACGACCGGTACCTGGCCCAGGTCCCGGCAGTTTTTTTGAACGTCCCGGCCCAGAATTCCAAAAATTATTTTCTTAAAAAAACGTCATCACTGCTTTTAGAAAATATTTTAAAATTTTCAAAAAAAAATGAAAAAATTTATTTTTTATGAAAACTTCGTGACTTTTAGAATGACGAAGGAACGAATATATTAAGTCCCGGCCCGGCTTGAAAAATTTATGTTTATGGATTTAGTATATATATTGTGAAACTTTTTTAACGCTTTGTTGTGTCCTTATCGTAGCTAGGTCTTCTGGTAGTAGTCTAATTTTAAACTATAATGTTTATCTATGTATTATTTTTATACACAATTCTACTGCTTTTTTACTTTGTATCTTCTGTATCTTCTGTTACAAATGAAATAAAGACCTATAAAAAAAAGTTTATGGCCCAGCCCGGGTCCCGGCGAAAAAAAGTTTCACGGTCGTTTCCTGATATATATATATATATCAATATATATTAATATATATATATATAGTTCAATCGAAATAACAGATTAAAATTTGCTATTAACAAGTTGGGACCAATTTGGATATTATATTTACTGCTGAATATTTATAAACCTAATACAATTTTTTAACTTAAACAGAAAGTGATATTGATGAGGAAGTTTTTCATTGTAATTACAAAAACTAACTCCTCATATTGTATTTGTTATGTCTCCAAAGAGAATATGACTAATTATAATGTTAATTTTTTTTGCGAATAATAAAAAATTGATTTAAGTATGAAGACATAAGTCAATTGTCGAGTGAATAACCTTGCAATTGAGGAAAGGGTTGGCTGAAATAAACGTTCGGCAGTCAAATCTTTATCGAATTATAACAAATTTGGTTCCACGGTTTAGATAAGTCGATAAAATATTACTGTACTTTCGTAATATAATTATTATTAAAAATACAATTTTGTTCAAGTAACCAAATTACAAATAACTCATCACCTACAAGTAAAAAAAAAGAATAGTTGATGTGGTATGCATGAATTATTAAAAAATATTGATATTTAAATTAAGAAACTTTTATAATAATATAAAGAAATACAAATTAATTGTTATGTTAAGTAAATAGTAATTTAATTTTCCGTAGAAATATAATAAAAAAAGAATATTTTTTATGTAAAAAAAATACGGGTTTAATCAGTAGAGAAAATTTTCTTTCTGAGAAATAGTCGTAACACAAAATAGCTTTTCATATATTTTTATTAATCATATTTTTAGTATAAATTATAAAATCATTAACCTAGGTTAATACTTCAATGTCTGACTCATATAATATGCTTATCTTCAGACAAAAAGACTCGGAATATTTTTTTACATTAATTTAATGCAAAAATAATAATAATTTGTTCGTATCATAATTAATGAATTTACTGTATAACATATTTTGATATACAAATATTACTTTTTCAACTGTTATGATATCTTTTATGAAGACAGTCGTGTGTTGAGTACCGAAAAAATGATGGATAAATTCGGTAAATACTGATAAAAGTTCACTAAAAAAGTTGATCCTTAATTAAGTTATATTTTTATTCCATAATATTGCAAATAGATATGAACATGTGATAACAAACTGTAAGTTTATTTACAAAAATACAGACAAATATTAATTTCTTGAGTGAATGGGATAGACTCAGTATATGGGAAGATAAAGCGGGTTGATAACCAGTGTTACCAACATAATTAGTATTCCTTAGCATTGATGGAGTTAGTTGATGGTATATATAATTGTATATATGAATAGGAGTTCACTAAGTAGTATATTTTTGGTATTCAAACAGCTTGAATTAAAACGAATATAATAAAAAATTATAAAATTTAAAATGAGTACTTTATCTGAACCGGTTTTTGCTAATCCAAAGCATTTTGGAGTATTAAAATTACATTCTAAAAAGTATTTCCTACAAGCTAATCCTACTTCATGTCTGAATCATTGACTTGCCTACCTGCTTATCAACGACATTTAATCGTCTGTATTGACTTTATATGCAAAGACCACAGGAAACTTATAATTCAAAATAAATCTTAAAAAAACTATTTTATGCATAAAAAATATTTTTATATGTTATATAACAATGCAATGAAAGAAACTAAAAAAGGTTAAATATTGTAAATTTGATTTTATTTATCAATAAATATAAATGATATTAGCCAAAAACAGTTTTTTTAACTTATAGGTATATATATAAGTCATTATTATATACACACACACACACAGACATATATATATATATATATATATATATATATATATATATATATATATATATATATATATATATACAGGTATACGTAAAATTGAAGTAGTTGCTTTGAAAAAAAATATTACTAAAAATATAACAATAAAATGCATACATGTAATACAAAAAACGCGAGAGAATACATATTTAAATGCTTTAGTTTAAATTTTAAGTTATTAAAGCAATATAAATTCCAAAGAATTTTGAAATATTAGTTTAATGAGATTACGTTCCTTAATTGACTTGAATTTTGAATTACAGATTTTTTTTTTCTTTTTAGTAGAATTAAGGACTTTAAAGTAAATTATACAATCAAATACTTAAATATGTATGATTACACATTAACCTAATTTAAAAGCCATTCTCTTTTAAATATATACGTTTTTATGAACTATGGAATAAAAGAGGCATGTTATTCCGGTTGTGCAATATCATTTAACAGCGGACAAAATGGCAAATATGTGTTGTATCATCAGAATGAAGATTCTGAACTTATAAAGACTATTTATATTATGTTGTGTGAATATTCAATATGTTGGGCGTAGCTTTTTTAACTAAAGCTCTGCAGTTTTGGGATTATACATCGTCCGTCCCAAATTAATTTACATTTGTACAATAAAGAGCTAAATGTTGTAAAGTAACTGTTTCAATGGGGATTATGTTTAACTATAAAGTTGTTCTTAAAGTTATGAAAAATATGAACTATGCTATATTATATTAATTAATATATCTAAAAAATATTATAAAATTTGTAAATATAAATGAATAAAGAAATTTCAGCAAGGTTTTACTTTCGTACACCGCTTACATAGTCTAGGGACTCAAGGTATAGTTTTATTATTTTTGGACTGAATGGGAGGGGGGAAAGGAAGAGTTACAGAAATGAAAGAAGAAAGAAAGAATGAGAGAGAGAGAGATACAGAGAGAAATATAATTAACCTGTTCTTGTCCTGAAGTCTCAGAGTCGAAAAAAGAGACTTTATGCATGGGAATGGAACCTTTGGGTCCCTGGATCATGAAAGGAGAAGATTCCTCATGACCTATTCCTACCCATTCGGCTTCACATATCTAACCTCCATTCCCCTTTTCCGGATGACTCAGGAGACTCCACTCATGAACCCTCCTTCTACATGTCTTTTGGACTCATAAATCTAAAAGAGGAAGTCTCTCAGGGATTTCTCTTCCTCAACAAACAAATGACGGAGTCTCATCTGCAAAGGCTCACGATTTGGCAATCAATGTTTATGAAGACGAACATAAAGAAATACGAACATTGCCGAAATTTCTTATAATTAAAATGAAGCAAATTCCTTTGGAGTGTTTTTGATCAATGAGGTTTACATTTAATGAGGCATTTTCATACTCTGTACTGTAATGGGTTTTTGCAATCTTGTCATTTATATTGGCATTTACTAGCTTATAGGCATGTATATGAGAAAAAAGTCTCAATACAAAAAGATTTATTACTTACTAAGTATATATTTTTATAGCAGCATATCGGATGAATTACTCATCTCTTTTACATTCACGACATGTTCTCAATTATTATTATGTATATAGTGTATATAAAAGTATGTGTGTTGATAATCAATCATATCTAGCAATATCCTAAAGTTAGATGGATTTTTATCCTTTTCTTCCCGAAGGAAAATAATGTTCAAATACACATTCATTGTATAAGGAAGACCACCATATGGAACCCTGGACGAGGACCAGAGATAGATACGTGGAAACGAAATAATGAATATGATAAGAAAATTTAGTTTTTGTAGCAACCGTTAAAAGGTGCAGAGTCCAAATTGACATCACCTCATTATACAATTATCTTTTATCTCTGTTCTTCATAGCATCTAGACTGACTTCTTCGAAAATGCGTATCCATTCCACTAAAGACTCTCAGTGTTGACCTAAAAAAGTTCAAGTATATTCAAATAGATGTGAATATTTATTATACCTTCAATGGATTTAGTATATTTAATTAATTTTCTGCGAAACTAGTACAGCTTCCTTTTGTTAGAGTTGTATATGTGCGGAGATGAAGAAGCTTATTTGCATTAAAATGAGCCAATCAATCAAGTATCTCTTCAATGAGGTGACCAAAAATGGCCAAATTATATAAATATATATGATGAGGACTCATATGAATTTTAGTTTAACCTTTATATGTGCAATAAATATAAATAAATTTGATTCATGATAGGATTTTTTTCGTCACTATATTTTATTCCTTCATTATTTATTTTTTCATGCATCAATTCCTATAGGCTTAATCATTCTCCTTTATTACTACCTCAAGTAACTGTTTCCTCCCTCTCCACAAAATGTGCATATTATATGTAGTAATATGAAGGTAGACGCAGGCACATTCACACACACACACAAACTCACCACATATGTTCAAAGACTCATGCACCACCCGCTCCCATTCACTCGTCTTTGAATCAATGTGCACACTATTGCAAAAAAAAAATATAAATTGTTTTTTTATAATATAGGTTTACATAAGTAATATAGATATACATACATGTGGGTAGCTAAAAAGAATCACACGCTTATCAAAACAGAGGAAGACTATTATTATTATTATATTATCTCATATGCATATTATTTTTAAGGGATGTTGTAGCAAACTCGCCAAACAACATCATTTTATGCGTTGATGAATTGATTTATTTTTTGCTATTTTATGTATATAACAATCGAATTCGTTACACATGAACCTTCTAATCTTATTTGCGCATCAAGCCACAATAAATATTTGTTGTCCTTGGTTGCAGTCTCAATAATAAACCTCATTTATTTTCGACTTCTTTTCGCCGGAATAATAATTTATTTATCGTCAGGTGTATAAGAAAAAAATAATCGCACATTTCTAAACTACGTGTGAAGAGTTACCTTATTTGATTGCTTTTTATATAAGTCTATAAAAACTCTTCATACATCAAAGCACTTGATTCACTCTTATCTTACATGCAACTTAAATCAAAAAATATGTTATAAGTGTAAATATTGCATAGTTCAACAATAAACACTATTTATTCAAGTGGTAGCTCAATTATCTTTCTAGCCGTCAGAGTTAGGATCGATAGATCGTCAAAGATATTTAAAACATTAATATTATCCTTGTACTGAGTTTCATGGGTTAATGAGTTAATTAACAATTTATTAATTATGGTAATCGAGATCTATAAAATATACACTATTATTTTAAAGGGTGAAATTTTATATATGATTTGACATTCACACTACAAGAATCACGAGGGAAGGGTTGCCTTAATTCAAAATGCAAACTGATAATTTTTTAGTATGTCATTGTTATTTTATGTTTATTTTGTTATATTAGCTCAAATTTAGTTATTGGGTTTTTTATCTATGTATGTAGTGGATTAACAGGAAGAAAGAATGAGACCAATACCAGTTTAACAGTTTTTATGAAAAATAAAATTTAGTCATAAAAAGAAGGAAGCGAAACCCATTTTTTAAAGGGATAAAAGGAATGCTACAGGATTTGGAAGGGATTGCGCTGAAAGAAAACAGGCAACGTTTGGCGACTTGGATAATTATCGACATTTAAACCAGGAAGATTTATTTTCCTCTTATGAAGGGAGCTAAGCAAAAATATTCCATTGACGCCGTGGCATTACAAATTCCTCGATAAGATCCTCACTCAGAAAGAGCAAATGAGGTTGTCAAAACCCATTTATCCTCACCGGGGTTTAATGCCCCAATTACAATCTCTGCTAATCTAATCAGATTTTTGGAGCACTTCAAGGGGGGTGGATACATGTATGCGGACATCAAACACGCCTTCTGGTATTTTCTGGCTTTAAAATTATTAGAATTTCATTACTTTAAATTCTGAGTTCTTCCCAAACTATAATGAAGAAATGTAACAAAAGGGGAATTTAACAAAGAATAGGATTATACAAATATGAATTTTTATTTCTTTATATTTCTTACAGTTAATAGAAATACACAATCATAAAATGAATTGCCTCAAAATGGTGCTAAATATTAAAAAATATCTATAATTAAACATAATTAACATCACATATGAACATGTATTATTTAACTCTAAAAAAATTGAAATAAAATGTTTTTATGTATCTTCTAAACTACATGAAAAGTTTACTCTGGTTTCTTTATAAAATTTGAATTTATGTTTTTACACTGTATAAAATTTTCACAGATTACCGAATAAAATGTTTTTAACCGTATTTTTTTTGTAAAAAAAAACAAAACAAGATATACAAGTTTTCTATTTGTAATCCTATAATTCCATAAAGGCCTCGTAATTTCATTCTAAATGAAAGAATTTTCTTAAAATAGTTCCCTACTGTAATAATCCAGTATGTTGAAAACTATGTATGCTGTGTAAAAAAAGCCCCAAAACAATGGGTGATGATGCATTAGAATGTATACCGAAAGATGGCTGGAGGTAGACAAATCCTTAATCGTAAGGAGATATCTTTAATGGATACATTTGCACGCAATCCCGTTTGGTGTTTCCTGTGAGTAGAAGCAGGAAGGATTGGTTACTGTAATTTCATCGCGCGTAATTCGTCACGGACCTTTTTATAGCCGTTTTTTGAGTCGCAGGTAAATACATCGATTGCTCTTTTATAGTCAGTCAATTTGTCGTTCTTCTTTTTGTCGTCGGTATTTTGTCGCCAAGCTTTTTTGTAGGCTGCTCGTCTTTTCTCCCTAAGAGTGTCAGCGGTAGTTTTAAACCCCACGGTACCCCCGACTAAGCGAACGAAATAGGTCTACAAAGTAAAAAATAAATCAAGCGGAAATGCTGGCTACAAAAAAGCTATGCGACAAAAATATCTACGAGAAAAAGTACGAACGACGAAAATACTTCACTACAAAAAAAGCTTGTCGACAAAAATACTGCGACAAAAAGAAGAACGACAAAATTGACTGGCTATAAAAAGAGCAAGCAATGTATTTACCTGCGACAAAAAAACGGCTATAAAAAGGTCAGTTGACGAATTTACGAACAATGAAATTACTGGACACCAGAAGGATTACATAAAAGAAGGACACCATAATTGTATGATTAGACAAGGAACACCTGGAAGGAAGCCAATATAGCGATGGTATTTTAAGATCATTGCAATCATAAGTTATCTTCAAACAAAAACATAAAAGTATATTTTGAATAAAATGTGACGTCATCGATAATTATTTACATATAATGACGTCATGGGATGCAACAATTTTGCTTCTAGTATGGTATTTTGAGACTCCATTATATTTATCAATAATAACAAGGCGTGCAACAGTGCTTTAAGGCACTGACGAGCAAGAAATAGTTGATCTGAAAAAATGAGGAATATTAAAAGAGGATAAACTAGATAATAATTCACGGATTCATAGCACTTCATAAGTAACTTTTGTTTGCCTTATAGTTCGACAGAATTGCATCCAATGGATATAAATTAGCATTATATCGTGTAAATTAGTCTATCGAACTAGGATCTTATCAAGAGGGGGACCAAAAAAGACCGTACCCTCTCAGGATTTGAACTAAGGTCTGTATAATAAGGTCTGGGCAATACAAAACCAAACATGTAATCTAGCAGTATAACTACTCAATGACGTCACTGGAGAACGAATATATATAATATTTTTATATATTATATTATATATTTATTTTATTTATACACACACATATATATATATTATAGATAGATAGAGAGATTGATTGATATATATAGGAAGATAGATATAATCGTTCTCCAGTGACGTCATTGAGTAGTCACACTGCTAATGTTTGTTTTCGTATTACCAGACTTATTATACAGACCTGATTTGAAACTGCACCCCAAACATTGAGAGTTGAACACGCCGAACGCACATGGCTATCACACTCCCTCACATGGCTATTGCATCACTTTTAACTTTGCATTGATAAAAACAAGTACGATTCATGATATCACTGGGCATTTACAACTTATATTTGTATATCTTCATTTAATCTATATGAAAAAGGACTCTCATCAGAATTAACTTTAAAAACCTTTGTTTATGAAATCATTCTTATATAGTGTTCCTTGGTTATGAGTATCAATCTGAGGCAGCTACTCAATAACCATTTAAAAAAATTGATAATTAAGAAGTATTGTTCGATAAACTTCCTTTTTTATATTTTCTTTGTGGTACTCAGCTTGAAGAAAAACTTAACATAAAAACAATAATATAACATTAAAGATTAATTCAGCTTGTTCGTTAATAAACGAATATTTTCATACTTTTAGATATAATAATTGTGTCTATAAATGCTGACAATGATATTGATCATTCTTCAAAAAGCTGGGATTGTAAATTGTTATATATTTTCATATTTTTTTAAATTTTGTTTGTTTTTAATTAATTTTTCTATCCATATTTATATATAATTAAACAAACATGAATAAAATTAAGTTATTCTTTCATAGCTTTTATAACATCTATTTGCTCCAAAATATTTTTTCATTTATTTGGGTATTCGTATGTTTGTTGAGAGTTGTATCTCGAAACACATTAATATCGTTGTGGCTTTAATCATGGGAGGAAATTCATGATGGTCTATAATAGTGTATTCCGTATAATACGTAACCGAAAAAGCAATATTTTTTTTTTTTTTATTGCTTCAAAGACGCATCAAGAAAATATGCTTTTATGTAAATATAGTTTTATATAAAACATATAAACAAAAGAATTATAGTAATTTAACAAATCTCATAATATGAATGCATCAGAATGTTTTTGATGAAGATTAGCATCAATCAAGATTGTGCCAACATTTGAAACAACCATTTGAGCCAACCTTGTCCTTGTATTTATAGGAATTGCCCTCAAAGTAGGAGAAGAGTGGAGTGTTTGTTTCAGGAGATTTGTTTATTTGCATTATATGCATGTTTTATTATTTATTAGGGGAAAGGAAAGTGGCTTAACTTTGTTTTGAGGGCTAGGCACCTTTCCTATTCAGCTTTTGTAGATTATTTATGGAAAAATTAGATGACTTTTTTCTTGAAGAGGAGTGAATCACCTTTTAAAAAGGAAAACAGGATGGACTTAGTCAGCCAATCGAAATGTATTATTGTAATATTCACCATGGGAAAAAATTAAAATAATTTACGTTTATTATGACTTTTTAATATTATCTTAATATTTGGACGTAATAATTGTTTTCTGCTATACTTAAGACTTTCCCGGTACCGCCTGTCAGTCCCTCCTCTCCCCATTAAATATGTGTTCCTGCATTAAGCTTGAACTTATGGTGCCATTCTTCATTCATAATAACAAATTATCCTCCTGCACCAATTAGTATAGGATATCCTGTCCGTCATTGGTTTCTTCTCTTGATCAGTCGAAAGAAAAAATGAATTATCAAACTATATGATTACCTACATTATATTTTGTTACTAGTTTTCTTCATATTATATGTAATTTAGTATTTTTTAATATATGTGGATATAATGTCCTTAACTTATTATAATCTTTATAACATCCCAATATAATATAAACTTTATAGGTAAGATATCAAAACAACTTATCTAAAAGTAATGTGTTTCATTATCTTTAGTTAAACCATGTTTTTGTGTTTAATCTGTATAGGTTTTGTATTAACGAATAGTGTAAAATTATTTTTTGTCATATATTTATCTATGTTTTCCAATAATTTCCTAAAATACCAAAAACTTTTTACTTGTAATAAGTTTTCGTAAACTTAACAAAAAACGCCATTTTTATGTTGGTCTCCTTTTTATATTATTTAAGGTCCTTATTTCATTTGTAACAAGAGATACAACGTAAAAAGGGCAGTAGAATTGTGTATAAAAACAATACATAAATAAACATTATAGTTAAAATTCTCCTTTTTAATTCTGCTATTTTCTCATATTTGCATGTTTATTTATTTTTTACAACTTAAACAGAACAAAATAATGTATATATATTAGCCTGTCCCGTTTTTAGGCAATTGCTCCGATTTTTTGCTCCCAGCACTTTTCTGCTGCGTAGTGATGAAAAATGAGGTTGACAAAGTTTTCAGCCTTCAAAGTCACTTCAACTAAGTCAATTATATGAATAGATTTCTAAAGGGAACCATCCACACAAAAGGGTCGTGCGCTTGTGGTGTGGAAAACATATGACATTTTACTTGGTTATTTTAAACATTTTAAAACAATTATAAATATAATTATACAGGTTATAAAATATATAATATAAAAACTTAATCCATAAGGATATAAATAATATGTAAATTATAAGTAGCGATTTTCTTTCGTAAATGTATATTATCTTATAAGAATAAACACAATTTTTTCGAGCAAACGTCAATATAATCTGATCATATGAAATTCCAAAAACGTGCATTATGATACGGCACTATATTTGCCATTGAATAACAAAATTGCTAAGATATTTTTAAAGCAAATATTTGCAAAAAACAAAAAATGCCTTTTTTGGGCCAAAAGAGGCCTACTTAAGGGAAAACCCATAGAATATTGATTTGCTTAATTGCTCCAAAAAAATTCTAAAAAGATGAGATTCAAGCAATCCTTAGAAAAAAAATACTCGATATCACTAAAACTCAGACAGCACAAGCCACTTGAAAATTGCAATTTTTCACCCCAAAAAACGGCCTTTTTGAACTTGAGTGGCTTGTTGCAGTCACAAAAATGGCATTTGAAGGCTGAACTTTGTCAATCTCATTTTTTCATCACTACGCAGCAGAAAGTGCTTGGAGCAAAATCTGAGCAATTGACCTAAAACGGGACAGGCTAATATATATATATTATATATATATATATATATATATATATTATAATAAGGCTATATACAGGTATTTATTTGAAGTGACGAGTATAACCAAACTGTTTTTACTCACGTACTTGCTTTAAATGACTAATTTGATGATGTGATATAGGACGAACGTGAGGCCTGAACACAAGTGCATCGAGGAAATTCAATGCAGTAATCATGAAAAAATATTATGTAAGATTTTCGTTGGGTAAAATGTTTTTCTTTTGTTCGTTCTCCTTCCGTATGCACCGATCACGTTGTACGAGAGGGTCCCAGTAAAATATCCTTATTCAATTAACCCATAAATTCAGTAGGATATTTGATTGGTACATGCTACTTAGAAAATGCATGGAAGGTATTATTTTTATTTCATAGCAGCAGACAGCCAGGAATCTCACAACAGATTTCAAAATATTCAATGGGGAATAAAACAAGTATTAGAGTTTCGGTTGGACTTACGAATAACGAAAGAGCATCATGATATCTGCTATTTTTTATCAGTATCGATTTGAAATGTACAAATGTAATATTTCTATACTCAAATAAAATCAAAAAGACACAAAGATAGATTGAGTTATTCATATATTTTAATTGGTATTAAAGATTAAGTATGTGTTTCTTGATACCTCCTTTGCATTTTGAGGTATAGTATTTAGAGTTATATTCAATTATAAACGTACTCAGAATGTTTATTACGTGTAATAGCGCCTCTTGTCTAGATATGATGTATAAACTCTTGCGCAACTGGTATTTCTATCCAGCATTGACTCTGTTTTGTGCATCAAACCATAAAGAATGATATATCATCATAAAGATTTAAAAAAATGGAAGACACCAACAGCTGATGAAAAGTTGTGTGGTTTTTCCATAGATGTTTGTAGACTGGGAAAAGTAGAACCTTGCATACTTCATAGTCTTTCAACCAAGTTACTTCCCAGGATGGAATTAGTTCATTAGTTTTATTATGATTGTAAAGGATACTTAAGTGGTTTATAAATGTTTCGCTTCTACTTGTGAACTCGTTTAATAATTGAAATATTTAGAGTATACATCTATAATTTAATTTTTAAAACCCAAAAAATATATACAAATACACAAAAACATTTAGCACTTCATGTGAAAGTTATACTCTGTGGTGTATATTGTATAAAATAACGTTAATTGTTTGGTATGCAGGTCACCAAAATACAACATTAATGAACAATCAAAATATTTTTTAAAACATTGCTTAAAGTTTTTCTAAGGTTTCTTTAATCCCAACGAAATTTGGACTTGCATTCCCCATTTTGAGCTCCTGTTGTTATGATAAACAAATTATTATATATATATATATCATATTTGTTATCATTACCAACAGGAGCTCAAAATGGGGATATGCAAAAAACTTTAAGCAATGTTTCAAAATATTTTGATTTTTCATTATGTTGTATTTGGTGCCCTACAATATTAAATTCAACTTATTTGATACAATTTACCACCAAAGATATAATTTCACATGAAGTGCTAAATGTTTGTTTCATATGAAAATATTGAACCTTACATTCATAGCTAACAAATTCAAATACAACAAAATCCCAAAGGTTAGCATGAATCTCTCAGGATAGAGCCTTCACTAGTAACCTATGAATTATCTTGTAATTGAAAACGAGGTTATTATGGAGATTAAGACTTAGGAGCAGATAATTCACCTGGTCCGAGAATGCATGTACGGGTTAATAAAAATAGAAGTTATTTTTTATAAAAAACCGAAGTGTGAAGGATAAGAATAAAAACAGTTGGCATCATCAAATGAGGCATCAATTCACTCGCGGCTGTTATGGTGCGAAGATCCACTATTGAATTATACTTTCATTTTAATAAACTAGTATGTCATAGGGGGACGTCAACGTCACTTTCCAATCCTTTGAACTCAAGAAGTATTATCACCTATTGTTATTTCTAAATTTCGGCGAGCCCTTATTGTCAAGAAGGAATGAATGTCACTTTATTAAAGGATCCTACTCCACACTGACCTAAACCATAATAACTGGCAACACAATATACTGGATAAGAGGAGAGAAGAGCAATGTCGGAATAGGCACTGATGTAACAAAAAAAGTAGTGAAAGGACCTATGATTATTATCTTTTTATCAACTCTAAAAGACCATGACAATGTAGTAGATAAATTAAAAATGCAACAAAAAAACAGTGACGCAATGGTAATGAAATCAAAATTAAATTTTTTTCTAAAGAATCAATATAGTATGCGTCAATGGTATTTAATGTTGGGTTTCCCTCTTTTAGTCCCTTGTATTACATTAAATATAGACAATATGTGATGTTTAACTCCCGTTGCAGCCATTTTAATTACATGCTTCAAATGGCTGCAGGTCTCTTCGCAGTTGAGTATCCAATGAATATATATGTCAGTGAGCATCACTCTTAGCATAGGAGAAGGAGAAAATTAAGTTATCACTTAAAAAAAATCATGTTTTTTGGTAAATTTGCGAATACAATTATAATAAAAGTCCATAATTATTTCTGAAATTATGGAAAATACAATAAAAAATAAATCAACGATCACTCCTTACAGCACTCTGCCATGCCTTTAATAGCAGATGACTACTAGGTTTTTAATACCCCAGAAGGAGTCTACGGTTTTAAAGACTGCATGAGAGGAAGTGATTAGACTGTTTTTTTTAAAACTAATTCCATATAATTTTATGGCGGGGACTTTTTTCATGTGAATCATTCACGTCTGTTTATTATTTTATATAGTGTATGAACACAAAATAGATAATTTATATTTAATGCTCTTGTTGTGTGTATGTGGAAGAGGATTTTAATAATTTTTTTGTTTTGTTGGTACAAAGGGCGTAATTTAGTTTTTTAGTATTTTAAGTTCCTTATGTTTTATAAGTACTATCATTTATATAACATCTGTGACTATTGATATTGAAGTAGATCACTGAAAAA
>CP045896.1:1134559-1158136 GCA_013387185.1 Caligus rogercresseyi
ACATATTTTGTACGTATATCTTAGTTATTTCGTAGCTCATTAGTGGCACCGCACATAATTCTGACAAGCCATACCGTGCACATTTGGAAATTATATTTGGTGATCTGACTAGAACGGATATTTCTGAAATCCTTTTTCGCTATTAACCTCTTTATGACGTCATTCATTGACTCATAGCTATAAGCTTGTATTTATTATGTATTAATAAAGCAACTTCGTTACGATTGAAGTTAAAAACAACGATCGGTTCCATTTGGACTTTACTTGCCTCAGTCTTGGAGTCAATGTACCCCAGCCGATTGCTGTAGGAAATTTATTTATATTTTTAGTAGAGGGATCTGGGCCGATATATCGATTCTTAGACTCATTTAATAAACCCGTTTTGAAGTTCCATGGACCTAAATTGTTTTGAAGGACTCTGTTATTTTATGAATAACTAATTGCAAAGTCTAAAAACTTATTTGCACCTAAGGTTTTTTTCAGGTGTATGTAATTCATTTTTTAAAGAAAGTTTTGTTAAGTTTGTAACTTGATATTTCCTAAATTTGGTTTTGCTTGTATAAAAAAATTTTTAAAAGAATAGAAGATCTTTGAGTCATAATACGATACTTAACTTTATCATTGTCTTTTAAGTTTGCCACCTTTTTTGTAATCTCTAACTATTTTATTATATGTACTTTGACGTACACCACCTCTCCCATGGCTCTTTTTAAATATATAGTTTACATCTGCATTCTATGGCATTATTCTGCCTGTAGTTTTTGCTCTTTAACAATAAAATAACAATAAAACAATCTATTTGAATTTTCTTTTCCTCTCACAAACTTCATCAAAAAATAATGCTTTGTTTCATATTTTACATCCAAAAATAAATAAGTCGTTTGTTGAAATGAATAAAAAGTATGACGCTATAAAAGTTTACTTTTTAGGAGATTATGCATTTCTTTCAAAATAATCATAATGTTGATACAAAAATTGTTTAATCTTAAATTTCTTTTTTGTTCTCATAAATTAAAAAATACTAGTTTACGTCTTTTGATAGCTATGCAAGTCCTATAATCCTCGTATATCTTACCAATCCGAATCAGATTGCTTACTTTCCTTAATTATCTTCAAATAATGTTCACATTGTTTCTGCTTTTTCAGTCTGTTTTTATTTATTACTTTCTAAAATATTTATAACCATGTTATATATTATTTATGAATACATTCTATTAAGATCAAAATGAAAAGTATTTATTAACCATAACTGTAATATCTCTTTGCTTCATATCTATCATGTTCGGCTATGAGTCTTGTAGGCTTTATTAATAGTTAAAATATAATTTTTTATACTAAAATAACGATTAAAAACAGCAGTAAATCATTTACAATGGACATAAGTCATTAAGTATTGTGTGGTCATGGCATAATACGCACTCTCAGAGATCTTGTAAGTCCAATCGGCTCATCCAAAAATCATTCCCTCCCTTATGTTTTGGTATATATAGATATATATATCTAAATATATAATCAGTGTTAGGGAAGACCTTACTGACGCAGTCCGCAGTTTCTCTAATAATAAAACAATGTCAGTGAATTATTTTGTGCATCCAAGTGACGGTTGAAAGAGCGCCGTGACAAGGAATATCTGCGATGCTTTAGTCGATACATCCGAGGCTCAATAAGTAAAATCTTGTTAAGGAGTGAAGGTTTTTAATAGTTGAATAAATAAAACTGACGAATCAGTCACTATATTTAAAAAATGCCTTCTGTGTTATGGGCATATGGACCAAAGAGGAGTGAATGAAGGAAAGTTTGATTTTTGAGGGATGCGGTAAAAACAGTCATGGACTTGAAATGTCTTTCTTATCCTTATATTGTAAATTTTCAGGGTTTCCTCAGTTTTTCCAAACAGACTCCATCGAGTCAATGAATCCTATAGGATGCCTCTTGATGGAGTTTTTATCTGGTCGAATTTCAATCTTGGAAACAAGGATTTAATTGTTTGTATTAAGAACGTCTCAACAAAAACTGTTCTACGAGAAATGTTTTTATAGTTTCCTTATATCATAATCATATCATATGGATCTAACTGTCTTTGATGTTTGACCTTTGCTTCCGCTAGATCGATATACATTTCCAAGGCAACGGATAGCTGCTGGCTAACACTTGCACATTCATTGGTGATGGATCTATAATATTTTGGTAGATCATATACTTTAATAAATTTTAATCTTTTGCCAAAAAACTTTATTTTTTTAGGGGTGTGGAGTCTGAAGACCTCAGCAAGTTTTTGATAACGACGGTTCAAGTCTTGATTGTCCTTGGAAGATCATCTCTCATCAAACAGATAACGTGCGGACTATATTGACCAATTTAATTGAAAATTGTCAAACGTATGTTTCGACACAATTATTCATATGCATTTTTGACTATTGTAAAACTATGGTCATTGTTATGAAATATAATTAATACCCTCGATCTATTTCTCATAAGTTATTAATGAAGGTATAACTTTTGTACAAATTTATAACTTTCCTTAATCTTATGGAAACAATATAAAAACAGATGTTTGTTATATTTTGTACGATAAAAACCCATGAAATATTTACCTTGTGGTTAACAAGAACAAAACTAAATTAAATCTATTTCATATACATTGAAAAAATATATCTTATTTTGATAAAAGTAAAATGATCTTCTTAATTAGTATTTGTCATTGCAGCAACTTTTGTCAATGTTATATGTCTATAAGAATAATTTATTATTAGAGTAGTGTAACATATATTAAACTGATTAAAGTACAACATACTGCTTTTTTGCATGTCATTTGCGGAAAAATAATAGCATACATACAAATAGATATTATTTTGTTAGCGTTCCATTTCCAAGATAACACTCCAATGTACTTTGTAAGCGATTTATTTTATATCCTTTAAAAATATGTCATATTGATATCAAAACTTCACATCATTTTTGTGGCTTAATAAACGTACTGATTAACAGTCATACTCTGCAAATTTATTTATAACGGGAACATCATATTTTGCAACTTTTTTCTTTTGGCACCGACTATCAAGAGTAATTGCTTGTCGAATACAAACTGTTATAGTCTTAGTTTTAAAAAGATTAATATTTACATCGCCTATCACTTGAACTAAATATGTATACCCAGGCTCGATGACCAACGAGTCTACTGAGAAACTAGATTCTCTCCGATGATTCACTTCCAGCACTCATTAAGGTCACTTTTCAATTGTATTACAACCAGATACTTTTATTTATATCTATACAAATATTGAAAAATACCAATGTTTAACTGTCAACATGATTAATTTAAGAATGCAACCTCTCAAGATAAATTGGCATCCCAGTTTGTAGCATTACCTCATTCATTATATCATTTTTTTTTGTCCATTTAGTCGAGTTGCATCTGTGTGATTAAACATTTTAATCCGTAAGCTAGTATATCTTTCTATAAAATTGGTCAAATTGGTTGTTCTTTCTTGGGAGGAGTCCAAGACCTGGCCTCAACCTTGAGATTGATCTCTACATCATAAATAAAAATACCTTCACATGTAAGGAAACAAATATCATAGGACAAAGTAAAGGTGTATAGAAAATACACAGGGGGGGGGGGGGGTTGTCGGAACACTTTTAAGGAATATAGGGTGGATCTCCAATTAAAGCTAGATTTACAAATAAAAATGGATTTAAGTTGGCAAAAAATGAAATGAATGAACTTTAGGAATTCACTCAGTTATGATCTCTTTTCTCTTTTTCATTGCAGAATAAGCTAAGATTTTCCATTCTCTTGCTTCCATTTGTTATTTTATCAGCTTTTCAAGTTTGCAACAATAGAAAATTATTATAAAGCGGACCCAAGCAAATACAAAAAAAGAGATAGAAGGTGGAAGGAGATGTTTGCTTTTAAATAGGCCAAAACATGATTTTATGATTTGAAAAACTACTTAAATAGTTGATATTATCTCTCTGTGCAGTAAAAAAAACACAGTTTACATGTTCAAACCCTAACTAATAAATTAGCTTTGAGAAGGATATGATTTTTGACTATTTGATCCGATAGAATTGCAGTAGCCAACTGGATATATGTAAATACGCATACTAGCCTGTAAATTATTACTCATTCGAACCTAGGATGTTATTAATGAGGTTGACAAAAACTGACCTTACCTTCTCGGAATTCGAACCCGCGCCCCCAACAATGAGAGTTTAAACACATACTTAAGGCTCTTATTGTTTTCATACACTTATTTTTAATGAACAAGTCACTTTTCGAGGAGTATCTATTATTTCTTTTACCCCAAGTACTCTGATACCTCTGTGGTTGGGAACATTTCATAATTATTTTATTTGAATATAAACATCTTTTACTATATGTCTCTATAATAACTTTACTGCAGCATATTTTGTAAAATAATAACTCACCAATGTATAGCTTACAAAATAAACATTATTTCGGTTCTAGGAATCTTTTTGTAAAATTATTATACAAATATTCCTAGACGCATATATTTCATAAACTGTTTGTCTGCATTTTTTCTCCTCCAAAGATGGGTAGAACTTATTTTATGGGTTTAAATTTGCATAATTTCGTCATTAATCTACACTTTTGAGTTTCAACGATATATATTTTTATTACTAAAATCCCTCGTTCTATATATAGAGTTCCATTATATGTTAGGAAGTGTTCTTCTTTCAATGAGGGAATGACGTAAATTCATTGATGTTGAGGGAGTTGATCACTGAAGGAATACATCTTGATAATAGTTTTTAATATGCGACTATTTACTTTCTTGATTACTTGCTGGATGCAATAAAACAATCGATCTACTAACCTTAATATATATTACAGGTTGCTCTCAATGACATGAATAGGATTGTATTGGGTGCTCAGTGGATTGAAAGAATATATAAATTGTAACTGGCCGATAGACCAGGGCTCCCGGCAATCAACCAGATTGTTGTGAGGCAGTCTGTTGTTGCTGCGTAGAAGGCCCTCATCCCGAGACGACAAACACATTCATTTGAATATTTATAGAACGTGAGATATAAATCTAGATTCATATTCTCTACGAAAACAAATTATTTTTAGCTCATCCATGAACAAAATATTTGTTTTATTATAGAAAACAAAACTATACCGAATAAAAGTTTTGTTTACATAAATATTTTTCCAAAAATATCCAATTCATCTTTCACCAAAAATAATGTAAAGACGGATTTTCTTAGACAGTTTGGCTGCTATCTGACTGATAAAATTAATATGTGATGTAAAGAAAGATATAACCATAATGACTGTGTATTTGTCTGCAAAACATCATTGTTAATTATGACATTTTAGATTAAGGTATTCTTTATCTTTATTTCATTCCATTACGCTCTCATAATGTATATATCTCTACGTTTTCTAAGTAATTTTTACTTTATATAAGGCATCATTATTCATTTCTTCCTTTATTATAATATATTATACTTTTAACTTCATAAAATATATCTCTGAAAAACTACATTTATTAAGAACAAATTATTGTTCTGTTTTCCTCACTTAAGCTCAGTTTTAATGATGTTCTTTAAGGAACAGAATTCTGAAAGCTCATAAAATGTTCAAATTCTTACTCTAATCTTTGGTAAATGAATTTGAAATATATATATATATATATATATCAGGAAACGACCGGGTACCGGCTGGTTTTTTGAGCATCCCGGCCCGGGTCCCGGCTTTTATACGCCAGGCCGGGACATCAATATTTTTTCAATATTTCGTTTGTCATTAGAAAATTAAAAAATCATTACTGCCGAAACTTTTGGAAATTCTTTAAAAAAAAACGTCGTTACTTTTTTTGGAGATTCTTTTCTAAAAAAAAGTCATTACTTTTGTGGAAGTTCTTTCTAAAAAAACGTCGTCACTTTTTTGGCTTTTTTCAATCCGAATGTCGAAGGAACGAAAAATATATTATGTTCCGACCCGGTTTTGGCCCGGCCCGGCTTGAAAAATTTAAGTCCCGCCCGGGTCCCGGGGAAAAGGTGTCCAGTCGGTCCTGATGTGTTATTTTAATATATATGTTACTTTTAAATAAACACACTTTAGTGAGTAACCCTTCTAGCTATATAATATTTATGCTGTATCTATTCGTTTGATTATCAATGAAGGAACTAGAGTTAAATTGAAGGAATAGACAAATTGCAACAAATCTAACAAATAATACAATTAAAGGACAATCGAATGTTATGCTATCCACATACCAAATATCTCTTATTTCTTCGATGTCGTCATTTAACGAACCAAAGAGTTCATTCAAAGAGATCTCATTCCGATAAACATACTAGTGATATTAATGAGCACTCAAATACTTGCCTACCCATGGGCCATATTTTCCTCATTTTCCTTCTCTATTTCGGGTGTTTCTTTCTTGGCCATTTATTCCTTGGCTGTTTTTTCCTGAGCCTTTCTTCGGGACACTGTCGTCATAACAGATATGTATAATAATAATTTTATTTTCTTTATCAAATAGGTATGTGTTTCAAAAGGTTTATAACGGAAATGGGAGTCGATATATTTCCTTATATAAATGTTACAAAAGTTTCGATATAATTATATACTTATGTAGCAATTTGTGAAATCGATAATAGTTTCCTATATCAATATTATCAAAGAGAACATTGACGATTCTTTTGACAAAATAATACATATGTTATATACCTGACGTCACGTTGCAAGACACCCTGACGTCATGTCTACTGTGCCTCACTCTTTCCTCTTCCGTATATATATATTTCCTTCTTTTCCTATACTCTGACAATAAAGTAGTCTCCAAGTCATGACCCTCTCGCATGACGTGTCGTTCTTTAATATTCATTCCTGGCGTGTAACCTAATTGGCGACGACGACTCTGGGATATTGATATACTAATCATATGTTACTATTAAATGTATCCCAACATAACAACATATACACAATGATATCCATAAAAACATATGTGAAAAATGTATTCAAAACTATTATTTCACGAATTTTTTATTACCTTCTGTGTATTATTTTGCCAAAAAGTTTCCCTTGATATCTAATCAAATTGGAGTTGTTGAAACGACTATACTCTTTTTCCAAAGTCGATACAAAGTATCTTGTCCATTATTGAAGATAACTAATAATTATATCAATTGATTTGTTTCATTATTTAACTTCTTTATATCATTTTCATATATCATTTACAACTAAATATGTTTTTTTCTTTTTACTTCAGCATCTCTTTTTATGTAAAATATGTATTAAAATGCAGGTATCAGTGAACGCCATCGGTCTACACAATCGAATCCAGTGAGTGAGTAACATACAAAAGCCATAATTCAAACAAAGTAATATAGCCGAGCTATCTAACACAGTGCCTTAGAGTAGGAGAGTCTGGACGAAAGACTGATGAGTCATAACATAAGCTGACAAAAACCCATAACAAACAAATTTCATATCATAAAATAATAGGTTTTTGGATTTAATAGCAAATTTAATGTTATTTGTATAAATCAAAGGGGATATATTTTAATGTAAAAAGATGGCAATTGAGTTGAATTTGCTATAAATTGCATTATTTTTATGATTTGCCACTATTTTGAGCAGAAATAGGATTTATATGTTGAATAACCATATTATTACATTTCTAATTTTAATCGTAATGTGGACAGCCCTTCATCAATCACGAAACCTTTTTGTTTTTATATCTCTAGGATCAGTCATCCAAATAGGTTTCTCGTAATACATTACCCAGAATAAGAGCAACAAATGATCATTCCGGAGTCCAATCAGTTTCAAGAGTAGAATGAGAATATTGGCAGTAGCCTCATTCTACTCTTGAATTGTGCGATGTACGATAGGATTGCCTTTAGACATAAGTTTTCTCCGATCGCAGTATGTGGGATGCTTCCAATGTTTTTTTTTACTCCGAAAAGATCATTTGTTGCTCTTTTTCTGGGTAAAGTTTTTAGAAGAACCTATTTGATGATGGATCCTAGAGATATAAAAAAAGGTTTTGTGATTGATGAAGGACTGTCCACATTACGAATAAAATTAGAAATCCAAAAATATTGTTATTCAACATATAAATCCTATTTCTGCTCAAAATAGTGGCAAAACCATAAAAATAATGCAATTTATAGCAAATTCAACTCAATTGCCATCTTTTTACATTCAAATATATCCCCATTGATTTATACAAATAACATTAAATTTTCTATTAAATCCAACACCTCTTTATTTATGATATGAAATTTGTTTGTTATGGGTTTTTGTCAGCTTATGTTATGATCATCAGTCTTTCGTCCAGACTCTCTACTCTAAGCACTGATCTAACAATAATATACTCAGAGATCTTCTATCTGAATCCCAGTTTGTTATTAAACAAAGAAAGTTTCTTTACCTTTTTCAAAAGAGTGCAACTTGTTTTTAGACAAATATAAATAATTATTTACTGACTAAAATGTTTATTTATGATTTTATTATTACAACCCTTCTTTCTCTTTATTTATTATTGTATATATTATGTATGAGTTTTAAATAAATGACCCATTAAAAAAATACTTATTTTAGTTCATAAGTACAATAAAATGATCCGGCGCATTTCATTAAGATCCAAGTTGCATTATCAAGATATTAATGACATATATTTGAATATATATTTCAAAACCAATGAAGTTGATATTAAATGACTCTAATTTTATCATTTAAAAAAATGTCAAAACCATAATTTAAAATAGACTGGTTTAATCGTTAATTTATGTTTTTTAGATTGTCAAGTTGTTTAATTATAATGTATTTTAGTGTTCGTTCATATTTGATGTTAAAATTTTGAACTAAAATGTTTGATTATGTTTTTACGCATTAACATCTTTTTATATACATTCTGTTTTTTTATGCTGTATATATTTTTTATTAACTGAGGATAAAAAATAAAAAATAACCTGTGGACAAACAAAGTATAAATAAAATAAACAACACAAAAGAAGAAGGGGACACCATTTTTTGACGGCGTGCGTAGCATCCTCATCCATGGGTTCCTCCTGTATGTGGATGATATATATTTCTTGTCTCACCTTATGAGTCACTCACTAAATTTACTTTTGCCTCAAGTCGTAGTTTTTCTCTTCAGAACACTCCTTGGTGTCTTCGAATAAACATGGCGTCCGCAACAAAGGCACTTCAAATCTTTTTGGTAAGTTCCTTCTAAGTTCATAGCTTCAACAAAAAATAATTAAGTCCAAGAACATAACAAATATATTATTACTTTTATGACCATGTTTTCAAGTATTCACATGACACACATTTATAAAAAAGAAATAATATATAACACCTATTAACTTGATAACAAAAATCAGTGAATAATTGTGCAATATTTGTCAGGAGACTAAAATTAAACAGATATATTATTTTCTGCCTTTTTTTCATTGTTGACGTCACCTCTTTCCATTGTTGACGTCACCTCTTCCATCTAGGTCAGGGGTCGGCAACTCGCAGCTCTAGAGCCGCATGAGGCTCTTTAGAGCTGCTTTAGTGGCCCTGGAGCTTTTCCACGAATGTTAGACATGAAAAAAAGATCGGGGAATCAAATATATAGGTACCAGAATGTGCACAGTATGAATATTATATACGAAATTATTTTTTTTGCAGCTCCAGACACAATTTTTTAATTCTCTGGTCCATTATGGCTTCTACAATATTTTGGGTTGCCGACCCCTGATCTAGGATCATATTTTATGTATTAACTGAATGATAGAAAACAGCAATTGTTTTATTAACAATATATAGAATAATTATATAAGCAGTACTTATTGTAACATAGAACATCGAGGTATTTAGAGGGGAAAATATTTATTTTATATAAGATCGTCTGAGAAAGAAATATTAATTATTGTATGACATATCTAGACGAAGCAACTATTCACAATAATATATATTAATACTTTAGTAAAAATTACTGCTCTCACGGTCGGTTTATAGAACATAAATTAATATTTAAAAAAATATCTTGAAAATATAACTAACTTTAGAAATTGAGAATCTAAGAATAAAAATACTATCATATTTACTATTTTTCTATTAAGAGTTGAGTTATTTGAAGCTTATTACGATATCATGGTTTCGTAGAATATATTTTAAATTATACTTGGCATTTAATCATGAACAAATACGTGTCAATTACTATCGATATCCCGATACCTTTAGTGTTTTTTGAAAAGTAGAATGAAGAATAGCGTACAAGAGTTACACGTATTAATAAAATATAGCACTTTTTATGATTTATATATTTTTAATACTTTATATACAATATACATATAATTTATTTAATTATGATTTATTTAATATCATTGCTAAAAAAATCGAATGAAAACATCGAAATATACATAATATTATCAACGATTAAGTATTATTACTGATAATAAAAGCAATAAAAGAACACGTCAATAATCCAAGAAAATAAGAGTAATGATAATAAAAACAAAAAGGAACTTAAAAGATCTGGTTAATAAAATAGTGGCAGCTTGATCTTCTCGGTCCACATGAAGGGGAAATAGTTGTGTATGTTCATATTTTTTCTTGTTGTCGTTTGACACATTGGAGACCGAACGAAGAGTTCCATATGGCTTCCGACGAGGCGACGTAGACCCACAGGGTGTCCAGTTTCATCTGTCCGTCCGTTTCAATAATTTTATTTGTATTTTCAAAGTCCAGTCATCATCTTTAAAATCTCAGATTTGTTTTTTCACCTATATGGTTCGATTGAATTGCATCCGATAGGATATAAATAAGCATTATAGCATTATAATTAGTCTATCGAACCTGTTTTGCCGGATTGAATACGTAACAGATAGCGATTGAAACATATCTACAATTCCATGTAGAGTCATTGTGAGGTGATATTAAATAAATGCTTACTATGTGAAAATATTTATAAGGACCTAACTCTATATTATTGATTTTCAATTTATTAGCCAATTTTTTTGTCAATCATATACATGTATACCTTGAGAAGATTGTTTTCAAAAGTTTAATAATGTATTAAAAGTCATTTCAAAGATCAAACTTAAAGGTTAAAAAAAAAGATTTCTTGGTTTTTTTTTAGATAATTAACCAATTTTAATTACCGATACATAATTTGTTCAAATACAACTTAATTAATAGAGGTATATTGCATCAAATATACCTATATATATATATTAGAAAAAAAATATTTCACAAGTATTCTTAGATATATGGATGCATGAAAAAACACTATTTCTCATCTTATCATACTTTGTTTAGATAATTAGCCACTTCTAATTACATACATATCATTTGTTCAAATACAACTTAATTATATGAGGTATATTGCATCAAAGATGATTAATTAAGAAATGTTTCTATATTTAGTAACATATGTATGTATATTGGTTTTTACGTTTCTCTTTCTCAAGAAAAGGATAATAAATGGCGTATAGTTAAGCTTGGAATAATGGGTAAGCCATCGCTTTGTTTTTGTTTTAAAATAATATGGAACACGCCGTAAATATCATTGATTCAACAATTGTAATATTATTCTTTAGTCTTTGAAGTCAAAATTTAATGTAAAAATTAAAGTTAAACAAATAATGCGCTGCCTTAGACCTTACGATACCCACGATAAGAAATCGATTATGAAAAAAATAAATCATAATGTGTTTCTTAGATGTGCGTCAAGGTATCCTCTCAAAATTTTAAAGCTGGTTAACCAAGCTTTCATTTGATATATTTTGTGTTCTAAAAATCGCTATACTTTAAGAGATATAAGCAAATACGTACTCTCCCCCAAAAATGATCTTTTGATATGAGAATAAACGATTACCATTTGGTAACGGCAGTTAGTGTAACCTGGATAGGAAGAAAAAAAGAAGAGAGAACTGTGAGGCAAAATACTCCCTCCCTTCTCTTTCTCTTTCTATCCAGGTAACACTAACAGAGTTACCAGATGGTAATCGTATATTCTCATATCAAAAGATCAATTTTTGGGGGAGAGTACGTATTTGCTTATATCTCTTAAAGTATAGCGATTTTTAGAACACCAAACATATCAAATGAAAGCTTGGTTAACCAGCTTTAATATTTTGGTATACTAAATCATGTCAATTTAATAAGTAGAGAGTTATATGTACATTAAAAAAAGCCTATCTCGCGTACAAAATGACGCATATAATGGATTATAAATGCGTCAGAGACAAAGTAAAATTTTGAGAGGATACCTTGACGCACATCTAAGAAACACATTATTATTTATTTTTTTCATAATCGATTTCTTATAGGTCAATACAGGCTCTGAATCATATGATGTAAACTCAGATTGTACTGAATTCTGAATTGATAGAATGCAACCAAGGTCATTTTTGGATTTATCATCTAAAGTTTTACTAAACTTAAAAGTACTATTTTACTCTGAAGCGAACAAGTCATCTTCTACAGGCGAGTGAAGTTAATTGATACAAAAAGCTATGAAATAAGCTAACAATACTCACTCCCTTTCTTGCTTTGTTTTTACTGAAAACTTTGTTTTATTAAAAAACATCAAACATACGTCTGGTAGTAAATTAGATTTCCTTTAAATTAATAATAATTATTGAAGTCTGTAACGTCCACCATTTTGAAGAAATTTGCGGAAAACTATATTTTTACTAAATTTTTAAAACTTTGACCTCGTTGCGCGACCTCGTAATGTTGACCGATTTTGTTCAAACTTTGTATGTCGTCTTCTTTTATCACCAAGAAACAGAAAATCCTCAATGTTGCTAACATTTCAAACATTTGAAAAATAAGAACAACCCTAATATATACACATAAAATACATAAAAATGGATGTAAAGAGCCCTGCGAAAAATACGATATTTGTTTTCAGACAGTTACAGCAGCTCCATTTTGAATAAATAGATAAGAAAACTTTTAAACTAGAACAAAATAATAATGAAAAACTGTGAACCAAATATTTCATTTTTTTGAGTTTCAGAAGATGCTTCAACTCAATTATAAAGATATGCAAAATTACCCAGTTTGGGTACTCTTTGAGACTCAAAGAAGGTCAAACCTATTAATTATATGGATGAATATTGTTACACAGGGACTATAGAATACAAAATTATTATTTATACGTCATTAAAAACTATTTAGCAATAGATTTTGAATGACGTGACGGACAGCATTAATACTGTTGGCTTGCCACGCTCGCCGGTGCAACGCATTAAAAACCAACATCAAGGAATAATGTATAATGTTGGATTCGTTTAGAATGTGTAAAATTTTCTTTTGTATTTAAGTAAACCTGGGATATTTCTTTTATTGAAAGTAATGAATTCACAGTCCCTACCTTATATCCTAATGAGAGAAAAAACTCTATGGGGCCTGAATATATATATATATATATATATATATATATATATA
Organism: Caligus rogercresseyi; assembly: GCA_013387185.1. Classification (NCBI taxonomy): domain Eukaryota; kingdom Metazoa; phylum Arthropoda; class Copepoda; order Siphonostomatoida; family Caligidae; genus Caligus; species Caligus rogercresseyi. Next base: position 1,147,992 of record CP045896.1, read on the forward strand.
TATATATATATATATATATACATTTAGTACTTTATTCAGTCCTCGGTAAAATTCTATGAATAATTTTTAAAAGCCTTCCTACCCATCAAAAGAAAGAATTACCCCCCCCCCCTTTTCCCCTATTCAAATGAGTAGGCATATTAAACGTCTCACAGCCTTTCATAATAATATTCTCTTTTCTTTTTCTGTTTTCAAGAAACATAAAAATACCCACATATTTGTATAAAGTTTCTCTCTCGCTCTTTTATATAATGTCAAGATGTTAAATTTTACAAATTAAAAGAAGAAATTTGAGGAATGTTCCTTTTTGGTTGCCATATTTCATTTTATTTTAATTACATTTGAAAAGTTTCATATTCATGAAAATATTTAGATATATACATAATGTAATAACTTTAATTACATTAATTTCTTAAATTTTTAATGTTCCACTTATTTATTTGTCTGGATTACTTATTTTTAAATGGAGCCTTGAACTAATGGTATTTTTTTTAAATGGTTAAGATTTTTATTTATTATCTAAAATCCATACAGTGTAAAAATATAAGAATACACTAGAATGTAGGAGATTAAAAAAACACCATCTTAACCCGTAACCAGGCCGGGGGGGGGCGGATTCCGCCCCCCCCTCCGGTTTTCTGGGATATTTCGTGAAAAAAAATAATGACACGCTAAAATTTTATGACTTTTTAAGATTGAAGTACGCATCTTTTGATACCATTTCGAAAAAATCGACCTACCCCTACGGTGCAGCAGGCATTTTGCGAACGTCCGCGCCGGCAATTTCATTGATTGCATTAATTGGAAATATGCATAAATACCGACTAATTTGCATAATAATTACTGTATCAAATTCATTTACCTGTTCTGTGACATGTATGATAATCAGTATGATACTGATGAATAATGAAGATGATGCTAGTGGCATATTTCTGTTATTTGTATGAAGATCACATTTTGATGCAAATTTGCATATTTGAATAAATTAACATGCATAATTAAAAAATTTGTGTTATGTTGATTAATTTCGTGTGTTTTACATTAGTGGTTCGACCTTAGTTGTTTGCCAAATTTCACAAATTTTCGTGCTCGTTGCGAGATCTGAGGGGGGGGGAAATCCACCCCCCCGGCTTAAGGAGCCAAATAGACCCGGATTGGTTTGTGTAAATTGTTGCGGCGTTAAAAACAAACATAAATGAACATTATAATTCAAAATGCCTGCCTAAAGATTACACCATAATAAAAAATACTTATTAAAATGATTTCTTATTCAATATAAAACGTTTGTTCGTCTTATTGTCAATTTGATAAGTTGAGGTTTTCGAGATTGAAGGAATAAACTTTATCAAATCTCCGGCAATGTCCATAAGTCGCAGATGAACTATTTTATTGAGAGGGGATAATTTAGTTTTATGAGAAAGTGTTCTTTATTAAATTGTATTTTGTAATTATTATGTAGTAAATGTTTCATTTTGTTTTCTTTACAGAGTTTTCATGATTACCTTCCAATCATTTGAATGAGCAAGACCAAGGCCAGAGGCTATTGAGATACTCCAAAAAGGATTTTTGTCGGATATTGTGAGGCAAGTATAAGACAGAGAGAGTGCACATGTAGGTCAGAAAATCGCACCCCTCACACACAAAAGTAATTTTCATTCAAATTATTGGTAATACTTTGTTATTTTTCACATATTGGAGCACTGCCTAGGGATATATATTATTAAAAATTCGTTAGAGTTAAAAGCAAAGAGCCTATAAAGTAGTGGGGGTTTTTTTAAATGCTTAATCAAACAGGATTTTATAATTTATCATATTTAAAAAAATTACATTCCAAGTTTTTACAAATTAAAATAAGGAAAAAAATATCTAATACATATTAAGCTTTGATATCATGGAGATATGAAAATATAGAGAGCTGATTCCCTTAATAGCAGAGAAACAACGTTCAACTATATTCTGTGTGTCCATATAAACATTTGATCTCATAAGTTGATCTTTTAAATAAACATTTCTTATTTATGTTTTAAATGCGTCTTATTTCCTCCTAAGCTCTTATATTAGATAATTTCGATCTGAGCTCATTTTCTCAATAACATATTGAATGTATGGGGATCTATAACGATATGGGCACTTTTATAGATGACAAATCTAGAGTTGAGGTTATGTTGATGATTTGATATGTTCCGCAAAGTGTTGCAGAGTGTGACTTTGTTTTAAGACAAAATAAACATAGAAAAAGGGGAAAGAAAGGGTTATTCAGGATTGATAATTGTATGAATTAGATTGTGGTGTAGAGTATCTATCTTTCTCCTTTTCTTCTTCTCTATTTCTACGTCTATATTTTATATACAATGAACATGGTCAGCTACTTTATACGGAACATATAAAAACATAACGCAACCTCAACTATAAGGTGGTATTTATCTTTAAAAGTGCCAAAACAAGTGTCAAATGTATGCCTACCAGTTTTACCTATACGCTTGCACGTTCCTTTTACTTAAATAAATATAGCCTTAATACTGGAGTAAAGGAATAATATATGTACACCCAATGATATCATTGTAGTTCATAAAATACTTTATTTTATGTTAAAAAACAAATATACGTATGACGTCATAGCACATTTACTCTTATTGAAATATGCCATTAAAATTGTCTTGTCTTCTTAAATTAGGATTGTAATGAACTAAAACAACATATGTTTATATAGTTTTCCTTTCCCGTTGTCTAGTTTCCCTTGCTAAGGACTATACATATTAGGCTGTTCTTATTTTTCAAAAGTTTGAAATGTTAGCAACATTGTGGATTTCTGTTTCTTGGTGATAAAAGAAGACGACATACAAAGTTTGAACAAAATCGGTCAACATTACGAGGTCGCGCAACGAGGTCAAAGTTTTAAAATTTAGTACAATATAGTTATCCGCAATTTCTTCAAAATGGTGGACGTTACAGACTTTCATAATAATTATTAATTTAAAGGAAATCTAATTTACTACCAGACCTATGCTTGATGTTTTTTAATAACACAAAGTTTTCAGAAAAAACAAAGGAAAAATGGAGTGTGTAATGTTAGCATATTTCATAGCTTTTTTGTATCAATTAGTAGTATTGTTATTATGTTGCAAAAAAACTCGTAAAATAGCTCGTAAAGTGCTGTTTTACGTTTGAGGCATGCACAACGAATGCAATTTAAGATAATTTAGTTAATTAGCAGTATTACAATGAGGAAAGCTTACATGCATTAAACTTATGTGTTGCATTCCCTATGGAGGGATACTTCTTTTTCCATTTATTCAAGTCTAAGATGACTCTTCCCCATAATGTATAACAGGAAAAAAACCCGCCACTTACACATAGGTTGTAACGAAGACAAATTTGAATCTGGTCAGGAACATCGTTTTTCCACCAAATAATTTATTTTCAAATCGGAAGCATTTTAAACTATTTTTTTTTACAAAAAAGATAATTCCTTGATAGCTTTACTATAAGCTGATGCCGGATTAAGTTCGTAAGATGGGAGCTAAACAAAATATAACGTCAGATTTCATTCATATTTTAGAGACTTTTATCTACACAAGCAAAAATTATTGCAATTATAATCTAAGTTTTTTGATTCCCTAAGGTAATTTTCATGGTTTTAATTAAATATACTCATTAATAATTAATTTCTTACACATTTCATTTAATTTGAGAAGGTTTTAATATATTTTATATGTTATAACACTCCTTGACTATAAAAAATAAACATAGTTTTTATTTTTTACTTTGTGTATATCACATATTTTTGTTTCTACTGAATAAATATTAGATTCATTTACATGACTCTTAACTTTGTACGAACTTACGAAAGCACACACCCCTTTAATTAAGACATGTTGTAGCACAATGTCTAATAAAAGTATAGAACGTATCTCAACATAGCTTTTTATCAACAAACATAACGTGTTAAATGTAATTTGGTTGCCTAGGATGGTAGGCATGCCCTTTATTATTTTTTCACCTATTTCCCCATGAGTTAATATGAGAAGACACGCTTAGATTCTATTTTTAGATGATGACAAATACAGACAATTTTTTGGCTTTGAATTGTGAATTGAATACATAGTTGGGAATCATTTTTCCATGGCAAAGGTCTTTATTCTATTCATATAGTATAATAATATATAATAAAAATAGATATAAAAGGGGGAGATGTGTGTTTGGTAAAACATAATAAACATTATAGTTTAAAACATTTTTTTCGTCTTGTAACCTACAGTTTAACTACTTTGATGTTTTAGGATACAAAATATTTCTATGCCATACTTTCTCATCTCCATATATGAATCTGAGGGTCATTTTAAGTCATATACGAATGCTCAAAGAACCAAAAATACAGTAAATCTGAAACTGATTACTCTGGTGCTGACTAATTTGTCATATATAGGACGGATTTTAATCCGTAAAAACCATGGAAAACCTAAAATAATATCTTACTTTTGATCATTTTTGCGTCTAATTTCATGTTTCTCATCAGAATTTGGTTTTCCTTAAAATTATTGTTAGAAATGAATGTGTTTATAAAATATTTTTTCTATAAAGTTGATTTGTTGTGAGTATTAGCGATGTTTGACTAAAAAATATTCAAGTCCCTTGAAACTATTTACTCATATATTCAAATATTAGAGTAATATTTCATTACTCATAAGGAAAAATTACTACAAAAATCTGTAAAAGTATAAAAATACTTATAAAGAAAACAACCATGAATTTTTTATACTCTTTATTAATTTTATATATCAATTTTTACTTCCATTTTCCCTTACTTTATACAATATATATTAGGTGTCCTTAAACATTTCAATATTATATGTTTAATGTAAGAGAATAAAGAAGTCATTTTAATGTTCATTTTGAATCCAACGCCGTGAAACATTCTAAAATGTCATGTCTATTTCTTGGATTAACTGTTAATGTAGCACTATTAACCTTTATATAAACACATATGTTCGTTGTTATCATCCTATTTCTCACTTCCATCAATGGGAAAAAGAGTGAGCTAAACTATTATCCTTGGCAAAGTCACTCCTCTGAGCAATGATGTGAAAAATAATATATTTGGCATCCTCTATAGACTGGCGATAAATGCTTACTTTGAAGAATTATAGGTAGGATGAGTATAGTTATATCTTTTTCTACCTATGCCCATCAATAATAGATACATCAAAATGGCGTGTAACAGGCCCTCTATTGATAATATAGTCATTTATCAAATCGTTTTGGGTGCCTTTATAGTTATATATGAATTCATTTTTCCCGTTTTTTAATGTTTCAAAGTTTATGTGAGATGTAAAAAAGTAAAAAATAATAAATGTTATGCTTACAATATTTTTCCAAAAGTATTTAAGGACTATCAGCCATTCAATTTGACGCTTCTGATAGATTTTTGCTAATGAACATATAATATTAATATGATAAAACTGAATATTTTTAAAAATAAATGGAACTAAGAATAACTTCTATTTCAATCTTAAAGTATTTAGCTTTTTGTGGGCAGTGTAATATAACATACTATAGTATATGATATCTAAAAAATATTGTACCGTTGATTAGTCTAAGTTCAATTTTTCCAAGTTAGTACCTCAGTTTATTTATTGTCAAGGTGACGTATACAAAGGCTAATATTCATAACTAGAACCGGGTAAATCTGAGTTAATGAAGAGCTTTTCAAACCATAAACGGGGAACAAAACATTATGGGGACATAATGACACAATATGCATTTAATTATGAGAAATCCCATCCTAAAAATCGAGAGAAATTCACATGGCTGAAAAGTTGGAGATTTAAAAAAGGTGATAGAATTGTATTTCCACACGCATACGCTGTAGGAATATAAATAGAAAGATAGAGTACTCGGTACGATTAACGCGTGCACGCGACATGCTTAACTGTCCCCTTTCTTTTTCTACATTTGTCAATGTAAGCTAAGATGAAATTCCATTCAGAAACCTTAGCTACTAAATATTACATTATAAACAAAACAACGTTAAACCAAAAACATCTTTGGAGTACATTTAACACAAAAAACACAATTAGTTCACCATGTTTTTGTTTCAAATGGGGAAATCTTTAAACTTGTTTCACACACTAGAGCGAGGGATGGACAATTTTTTTTGACATGCAGGCCACAATGGGCTATAAAATTTGAAAAAGGGCCACAGCAGTACATTGTGATTGTCCACTTTCCTTTTCTTTGGTCCGCTCATTTTTTACTGAAGGACTCAAATGGCACTGAGAAAATTCAAGAGAGAAATAAAGAGTGAGGACCGGCCTAAATGTCAGCGCGCCATCTATTGGAAACGCGGTTTGTATGGTACAAGACGTAATTAATTATTTATGAAGCATTATTATTTTATTTACTGGATAAGCTCGGCGGGCCGGATTAAATTGTCTAACGGGCCGTATACGGCCCGCAGGTCTTAGTTTGCCCATGTCTGCACTAGAGGTTAAAAATATGGTGTCCAGTAATAAAGTCGTAGGTAATATTTTCGTAAATAAAAATATATATTCTCTCTATTTCGACTTCCTAAAACCTTGATGGCATCTTAAACAACAGAGGATATGAGATTAAGCGATTAAAATGTGACTAATTGTGCTTAGACTCTCTCTTTATACTTTTCCATGGCCACTCTATTTTATCTTTTCCACTTCCTTCCTTCCTTTATCCATTCCATTGGCATGCTAGGGCTAGTGTTGATGAGGATTCCAAGAGCGGGAAGTTGGCTATCCTCATCGCAGATAATGGAGGGGACGTCGACCGCATCAAGGATTCTCTCAAGAATAAGCAAAGTCCAAGATTCCCTTTTATTCAAGCGATGAAGAAGAGGAAAAAGAGGAACGTCGAAGAGAGGAAGAGGACAGAGAACAAAATGGCGACTCCTCAATCTCCTCCATTCTACTCAGAAAGGCGAAAGATAAAGTAAAGGAAAAACTGCCCTTTGGTGGGTCGAGCAATAACAACAACAATGACGACGACGATGATAATGAGAGCTTCTTCGGATCCCTATTCACTAAGCAAAATGCCGCCGAATATTCTAAATACTACGCAATATTTTATTACTGATATGATCATATAAAACATTTAAATAAATTATTTATCAAATAAGCTATAGCCATATAAAGTATGATTGCAAAATACATTTTTTTAAATGCATTTTTAAGAGTTTTACTTGATAATCCAGAACTATTTTCTTAAATGGATTGTAAATTCTTTTCGTGAAGCAATACATTTTTTCTTAAATGAATGATTTATGGATATTCATATCAAGACAATTATACATTTTTGTATGGAAAATTATTTAATGATGGTCTTAAAATGTACTACTTAACTTTTAATCTATATTCTATAAGTAATTTTCATAATAATCATGTTAAATGATCGTGGTTTTTACCAAGTTGGCCCGAAGACAATACAATCATATTTATTCATTTGTTTGTTAACTAACACATAACTTATTTTGACTAACACATTTATTACATTTAACTGATAATTTAATTGGAATAAACTAAATTTATTCTACAAAAAAACTGGATCATTTTTATGTGAAGCAGTTGTAGATTTTGGAGATATCACATCATGATTTTTTGGTAATACTCTTTATTAAAGATGTTACACAACTGCCAGGGAAAATTAATTGTTTTTAAATATAGGATAGTTTTAAGTTAATAAAATACAGTTATGCAATAATTTATTTTTTACCTGATATTTTAAGAAGGAAATGCATGGCCATTCTCAAGTTTTTAAAATAGCCTTTTCTATACATGAAACTTTTGCTGTCGACCCCCCTTTTTAAAGCCCTTAATCATCTCTTACTTTTATTTGAAGAAAATGGGCAAACCCTTATATAAATAATATATAATAGAATATCAAATAATGACTATAATTTTAACACAAGTTTTTACAAAAAAATTGTGAAGTAACATGAGCTCAAATCAATGTTTTTTCATCATTACCTTCGCCGACGGAGGTATTGTTTTCACTGGCGTTGGTTGGTTGTTTGTTTGTTGGTTGGTTGGCTTGTTTGTCAGCAGGATAACTCAAAAGGGTGCGGAACGGATTCAGATGAAACTTTGTGGAGTTGTCGGAAATACCAAAAGGAACAAATGATTAAATTTGCACTCAGAGATGCCAAAATTTAATAACTTGTTCCTTTTGGAATTTCCAACAACTCCACAAAGTTTCATCCGAATCTGTTCCGTACTTTTTGAGTTATCCTGCTGACAAACAACCAACAAACAACCATCGCCAGTGAAAAACAATACCTCCTTCGGCGGAGGTAGTTATATATAACATTTCTTTAAAATAATTACTTTATCGCCTATTTGATTTGATAGAAATGTATTTGAGTGGCTATTAATAAGCTGCTAGCGTTAAAGTTAGTCCATGGAATCAAAACTTATTACTAAGGTTGACCAATAGTGACGTTCTCCTCTCGGGAATCGAACTTGTACCCTCACCATTGAGAGCCATGCACACTTCCAATGAGCTATCGCACTCCCGCCCTTTTTTCTATTTTGTATGTTAAAGACGGGTCTCTTAATGGTTATAACTGAAGTTAATAATTAAGAAGTTTGAGAAGATTCGGGCATAACTTAAGTCCGATAGAACGGTAGAACACTAATGTGATCAAATATACATAAAAATGAAACGCCCTCTGGTGATGCAAGTTGATTATTATTTTATTTTTTATTTTTTTGTACCAAGATACAAAAAAAACAATCTATTTTATTCGTATTTCACCAACGGTTTTACATAAAAAGCTGGGAACGTGATAAAAGCACAAAACAAAATAGTTATATAGCTGAACATGATAACAATCAAAATAAAGCACTATACAGCAAACCCTCAATTTTTGATAAATATATGTTGTTTACAAAATATGGGAGGGCTTATCGATTAATTTGTTGATAAAGTTTTCCAAATGGGACGGTAAGGGTGTTGCGGCACTTTAATTTTGTTATATAAAAATTCATATCCTCTTCGTGTGACCTACATAATAAAAGCAAAGTTTTGAGGCCTTAGCAATACACCATATTCTGTATATACTTTAATCGATACAGTTGTGATTATTGATTGAATACTTTTGGAAAAAAATCTATTTCTTTTATTTTGTAACTTATATCCATAAATCATAATGCAAATATCATCTAACCTACATAGACTGAAATGAAACGAAGATAACATTCTAAATTTATATTGTTCGTGTTGTTTGATATTAGCATGTGTCAATGTTTCAGGTAAAAAATATGCAATTACTACAAAATAATTACAATTCCTATCTCTTTACTTGTTTTGTTCCTTTTTATTATATTAATAATATATTTATATATACGAAGAAATAGTTGGCATTTTCCCCACCCCAAAAAATGTTACACAGTAATCAGGATTCAGTGTACTCTTTTCAAAGCATTTCAAACTATATTACAAAACATCTTAAGCTCAATAAAGCGGTGGCCTGGACGTATCGTTGGGAGATCTACACAAAATTTCCTGACCAGACTACCCCCTTCCTTTTGAAGGAAGGACAAAGAAATGGGAGAAAAAGGAAGGATGGCCCGTTCATTATGCAAGGGAAGAATTGCGCTGATCCTAAAAAGGGGGGTGTATCTGATTTTAGCCATTGGAGGGTCATCACGATTTTAAATGAATCCTACAAGATACTATCGGGAGTCCTAGCTCAACAAATGGGAGCTTTTTTAAATGAAAAATAGGTCCCGGCTGTCACGCTGGCGGGACCCGAGAACTAAGTGCGCAAAATGGCATTTGAGGGTTCTTTATTTTTCGTATTTTACAATTTGCGATGGGTTTGAAACCCCAATACCCCATTATTGTGGCTGGCGGAACCCGAGGACCCAAGGTGCATAAAATGGCATTTGAGGGGTTCCTTACTCGTATTTTACAATTAGCGAAGAGTGTGAAACCCCATACTCCATTGTTGCGGCTGGTGGAACCCGAAGGCCCAAGGTTCACAAAATAGCTTTGAGGGGTTCCTTACTCGTATTTTTTACAATTACGCGATGGCTTTGAAGCCCCAACCCATTGTTGCGGCTGGCGGAACTCGAAGGCCCCAAGGTGCCAAAATGGCATTTGAGGGTTTCTTTACT
>CP045896.1:1158236-1171740 GCA_013387185.1 Caligus rogercresseyi
TTTGAAGAACAATATGTATTTTTTACCTTTAATTAGTCTTGCTTCAGCCCACTTTGAAAACTCATGTCGTTACAATTAATCATTAGTAATAAACGAGATAAAACTTGCAATAAATAAACACCGCCAAACTGAATAAGTGACCTGGCCCTTCTGGATTCACTTTGAATTTACAAAAATATGAAGATCTTATCTTCCCAATATTGCTAAACATTTTAAGAAAAGTGATGACAGTTGGATATTTTCCTGGTTTTGGCTTCTTAGGGACGCATGGTACTTATACAAAAAAGAACATGGATACAGGATACTTGGACAATTATCGTCCCTTAACAATGCAGAATAGCCATTATCAGAATATTCTCCTATATTCTCACAAATAGCATGAGAAAAATATTAAGCCCGTACGCCTGCATCCTTGTCAATATGGCTTCCAAAAAGATATAATAATGGACAATATACTGTACAAACCATCACCGAAACATACAATAACTCGTCTATAATACAATTGATTTTGCTAAGGCGTTCGATTACTATCTCATCAATATATTTTCAAGCCTTGTTCTGGAAGGGGTTCGGGGACTTTGTAATCTGGATGGTCGGCGTCATTCGCCTGACTATACTTTCAACATAAGAATCGATAAACTCATTCAGGATATTCAATCAGATCGACAAATCGTTGGTGTACCAACAACACCGCCCCATTCAAAGTGTCTCTACTATGCAGACGACCTCACGTTGGTCTTGAATGGAAGCATCTCAGAAACAATCAAGTCTTTACAACGAACAATACCCTTATTGAAAAGGTTTTCCTGACATCCGGCTTGAAAATTAATGAACCAAAAAGAGAGTTTATCAGCAATACAATGGACTGATTACGAAAGTATGGCCGAGCTTTCGAGAATATGAAAGTATGAGATACTAAGATCATTGATTGAGAGAAATGCTCAACGGAAGAAAATTGTGAAAATAGTTATAAGGTAACTCGTCCGTGTCAATTCTTTTGGAGCTTGAATCTGTGTATGTGGGACAAAATCGTTGCCTAGAACGTATACATAATTCTGACTGTGATTCACCTGTTTCGGATACCCCTTACGATAGGGAAGCCTGTATGGAAAAATCGAACTGAAAAGTTCACTACTCATTGAAGAAAAAAAAAAGAAACATCTCAACAAGGCGGTCTATTTGTATTGTGTGAGTCTAGAATGTGGAAAGTCCAAAACCTTTATTTTATAAGGAAAATATGGTTGTCACGGGAACCCTAGGCCCTAATTTTGGGAGAAATTTCTAAATAAAAGGAATTTCTACGAATGTATGTATTTCATGTATTTTCATTGTTTTACTTTTGTATTTATTGATTTTTTTGCTTTTTCTTCAAATTAAAGTTTTTGTTCACTCAGAAATACAGTTACGACAGTTGGCAAAAATAGTCTGATATAATGAAACTCTCTTTTTTAATGATGAGCTTTTATATATTTGCAATAAGTTTTTGCCGGTCCATTAATATATAAATATTATCCTTACATTTTAAAATTTGAACTAAACAAATATATGAGGAAATCATAGAAAGTTGAGAGAGTTGTCGGGAGATGAATACATTCATTAGAGTATATATTTTTAAAAATTTCAACTTGTAAGCACTTTTATTACATTTTTATATAAAAAGACAATAGTTTCCTAGATGGGTCAATATTTCCTGATACCGGATTAAATTCTGGATAATGGATCTATTCTATAAAACGTAAATAAAAGCTATTGTTAAAGAAGGTTCCTTTCGATTACTTTCTTAATTAAATCCCTTTGACGATCGTGTCCCATTGAAACATGTAAAAAAGAGGGATATATATATATATATCTTGACTTGTTCCATATATGCCTACCCCTTATTCTCACTCATAAGGTTAGCACTGAAAGACTTGAAAACGATTTATTTTCTGTGCCTCAACACACACTTCACATACGAATGTTTAAGGAAAAGTAATTAAATGCTGTGTTCATGTTTATATAGGTGTTGTTGATACTCTCATGTATTCCTGAAAGCATTGAGCTGACTATTGAAACATGAGATGTAAATATTAGCTTATGTACCTTTCACTACGCATTCCCAATATAAACTTCCACAAACGCCAAACATTAATAGCTTTAAAAGTCTAAAAGCATTTATTGAATTATTTATCACTTAACTGGTTTTGCCAAAAGAAGGATTCTTAAAGCTCCTGAAGTCAATTGGCTTCTTTGAAGACTTCACAGTATTTATTAGGTTGTTAAGTCAGTGAAAAATATACTATAACCATACCTATAATAGACATTAAATATACTATTGTATTGGAACAAATCAAATCAATATATAATCAAACTTATTCGTAGACAAGTATGTCAGCTTCAATTATACAAATAAAACTAGAGGCATATATACACTCAGAGAGTGCAAACCTCCGCCGTCACAGGGTCCTTATGAGCCTTCCGAGGCGGATTTTTCACGACTGGGGCGGCGTAGAGGGACGGAGGAGGGTTCCCCTCGACGGAAATTCCGAGAGGAAGACGCTCCCGTCACCCGATTTCACAGCACAGCGACATCTATTGGCAGAGTAGGCTAACTTGAAATATTTATTAGTATTTAGCTCGTTTTGCATCTTAATTCTGCACTCAGAGATGTCAAAATTTAATCACTTGTTCCTTTTGGCATTTCCAACAACTCCACAAAGTTTCATCTGAATCCGTTCCGTACTTTTGAGTTATCCTGCTGACAAAGAAACCAAACAACAAACCAACGCCAGTGAAAACAATACCTCCTTCGGCGGAGGTAATAATAAATATCTCAGTTAATCACACCAGCTAATGATAATGGAGTTCTTAATATGTCCTATATAATACCTTTTGTATTTCATCTTCATTAAAAGCTTTTCAATTATGTTCAAGCTTTAATGAATAAATATCCATTTATCAAAAGAAATCTATGATATATTAATTATAGTGTATCGTCATTGATAATAAGACTTTTCATTACACAAATATAAATTCTTCATTCATGAACATAAAAGAACTCTTTACATAATTTAATTGCTATTTTTTTTTCTTCTCATCAAACAAGGGTTTTATTAAAACAAATTATATATACAAATAGAACAAAAAAGTAGACTATATGTATATATATAAAAAATATGCTTATAAAGAACTTCCTTTAGCCTTGCTAATTCTTTGAACTAAGCTTTTAAGAGGCTGCAAAGTTAGTGAAAATAATGACATAATTTTTTAGCAAATGTCTTTTTTAAAAACTTTATGAAAGGTATTCAACTATACTCAAAAGAGTACTTTTTCTTATGATGCACGCTCACAACAAATATGTTTCCACTGGGACTTGGAAGTTACCTTTCGTCTTGTTTGTTCCTGAATGTCACTTATTTATAAGGGTGACTATACTTTTACAAAAATACTAATTATGTATGGTAATTTGTCTTTGGAGAGACATTATTTTGTTAATCTTGCTAGATGCATGACAATGTTGGGAATACTTTATTTATAAAAAGTTTTAAAGTGGATAGAAAAAATAAGGCAAGCGAGGGGATGTTTTTATTTTAAATGTAACCAAAACTAGAGACATATATACACTCAGAGAGTGCGTACCTCCGCCGATCCCCACAACATTCCCAATCAAACATTCTCCCTTTCACACGCCCGATTTTTCTATCTCTAATCATTGTTTCCTCTCTGTTAGCTCATTTTGCATATTAAAAGAGCACTCAGAGACGGGAAGAGGAAGAAGTTTAAGCTACGTCACTGGGTTAACATAGTCCTGAGCTGATATATGAACAATAATACGTCAATGAATATTTTTTTAGCGTTGTTCTTTCCTACTCCCTGAATAGAGACCCCATTTCATTTAGTATTTTGCTCATTTTGCATATTAAAAAAGCACTTAGAGATGCCCAAATTTATCACTTGTTCTTTTGGCATTTCAACAACTCCACAAAGTTTCATTCGAATCCGTTCAGTACTTTTTGAGTAATCCTTCTGACAAACAAACCAACAAACGCCAGTGAAAACTAGAGGCATATATACACTCAGAGAGTGCAAACCTCCGCCGATCCCAACCTAATGAATCACTTAACAGAATTACAATCCAATCATTATGTCTACATAAGTAGGTGTGTTTGGGGAATAATGAGTGAGGAGAGAGCAAAGAAAATAATATACACTCAGAGAGTGTGTACCTCCGCCGATTCCCACAACATTCCTATTCAAACATTCACCCTTTCACACGCCCGAGTTTCTATCTCTAATCATTGTTTCCTCTCTGTTAGCTCATTTTGCATATTAAAAAAGCACTCAGAGATGGGAAGACGGAAGAAGTTTAAGCTACGTCACTGGGTTAACATAGTCCTGAGCTGATATATGAACAATAATACGTCAATGAATATTTTTTTAGCGTTTGTTCTTTCTACTCTCTGAATAGAGACCCCATTTCATTATTATTATAGTAGTATTTTGCTCATTTTGCATATTAAAAAAGCACTTAGAGATGCCAAAATTTAATCACTTGTTTCTTTTGGCATTTCCAACAACTCCACAAAGTTTCATTCGAATCGGTTCAGTACTGACAAAAAAAATAAACCAACAACGCCACTGAAAACAATACCTCCTTCGGCGGAGGTAAAATACACTCAGAGAGTGCAAACATTCGCCGTCATGAAGCCTTCCGAGGCGGATTTTTTCACGACTGGGGAGGCGTAGAGAGGACGGGGGAGGGTTCGCATAGACGAAATTCCGAGAGGAAGACGCTCCGGCACCCAATTTCACAGCACAGCGACATCTATTGGCAGAGTAGGCTAACTTGATAAATTTAGTAGTATTTAGCTCATTTGGCGCCTTAATTCTGCACTCAGAGATGCCAAATTTAATCAATTCTTCCATTTGGCACTTCCAACAACTCCACAAAATTTCATCCAAATCCGTTCAGTACTTTTTGAGTTTATCCTGCTGACAAACCAACAACCCAACAAATACAACCAACAAACGCCAAGTGAAAACAATACCTCCTTCGGCGGAGGTAACTAGAGGCATAAATACACTCAGAGAGTGCAAACCTCCGCCGTCACGGGGTCCTTATGAGCCTTCCAAGGCGGATTTTTCACGACTGGGGCGGCGTAGAGGGACGGGGGAGAGTTCCCCTCGACGGAAATTCCAAGGGAAGACGCTCCGGCACCAATTTTACAGCACAGCGACATCTATTGGCAGAGTAGGCTAACTTGAAATATTATTAGTATTTAGCTCGTTTTGCATCTTAATTCTGCACTCAGAGATGCCAAAATTAATCACTTGTTCCTTTGGCATTTTCAACAACTCCACAAAATTCATCCGAATCCGTTCAGTACTTTTTGAGTTATCCTGCTGACAAACCAACACAACAAACAACACCAGTGAAAACAATACCTCCTTTGGCGGAGGTAACAATACCTCCTTCGGCGGAGGTAACATACCTCCTTCGGCGGAGGTAAATATAAGCATTATGTACATACTCGCTTATGACGAGGTTTCGTTCACTACATATCAAATAGTACAGTCGTTAAGTAGCCGTTGCTTTTAGATATTTTTTTTTGTCTTCTATGTGTATTGCACATGCTACTGATTTGCTTACGTAATACCCATTGATACAAATTGTATTTCTTAAGATTTTCTTGACTTTCTACAGATTTTAAGAAATTAAAGCATATACAGGGGTGTGCAGGCGAATCTAGACTAACTTTGAGTACTTGTATCTCAGAAACCAGTTAGGGTAGAAGCTTAAAAATGTATGAACTGGTTATTATATCCTAGGAGCTTTGTTTAATAACAAAAAGATTGAAAATGTCCTCGGAACTTGAGCGCAAGACGGCCATTATTGTGGAGCTCCGTTGCGGCCGTGTGCCAAGGAGATCATCGACTTCTTCAAATTACCCAAAGCTACTGTTTAAAGCATTGCCAAGTCCTTCAAGGAGTCGGAAGACATCGAAGAAGGATTCCTAACACCGGAAAGAAAGACTCCGGACCGATCCCAATCAGGAAGGAGGCGCGCGACTTCATTGATGTTCTGGTCAAAGGAGTTCTGGACCCACAGCAGCCCTGACCTCAACCCCTGCGACTACTACTTGTGGGGCGTCCTTGAGAGGGACACTAACAGCGTGCTCACAACACTGTGGACTCCTGAAAGCTGCCATCATCAGGCAATGCCAACTGTTCAGGGGAACAGGTGGCTCATGCCGTTGGGAGGTTCAGGCACAATGTGGAGGCTGTTATTGTTGAAAGGAGGAAGTTGGATTGAATGAACATTAAGAGAAAAGTCATTTAATTTTTGTATATGAAAAAGTCAATTAAAAGGTCTTGGTTCTTGGTATGAGTACTCTGTTACGTGCTAAAAAAAGTCTAGATTGCCTGCACACCCTGTATCTCTAGAATATATGAAATAAATACGTCTTTCTTTTCTTTTAAAGTCGTAGTCATTCTTAGTCGTGTAAACTAATAAAACTTCTAAATAAAGTACATATAAACTTTACGTATTACTTGAATTTTGATATTATTTAGATGGTGTTGGTTCTTAAAGAATACAATTTATTTATATAGACCAATGTAACCCATAGCTTGTTTGTTTAGCTCCTAGATGGACCCACCTCACCGGAACTAATCCGGTGTCAGCCAGTAGCGAACCTATCTAGGAGCTACGATCTTTATTATTAAAAATATGTTTAAAAACACATAAACAAATTTATATACATTAAAAAATTTATCCTCCACGGATAACTTCTATCTTAATCTCTCCTTGAGAGCCCTCATTCTTGCCATTGTACTGCGGCAGTCGAAGGAGGTGGTGTAGAGGTTCGTCATCCTCGTTACATAGTCTTACCATTTGGGCGTATGGTAACTCATAGTTGTAAGCACATCACTTCCATAGATCATGACTTGAAGCAACTATTTTTCTATTCGTATTTTATTATAATTTAAACCAGAATGTTATTCATATATTAGTTATAAAAAGACTAAACAATAGTAATCGAATTATATACATGGTTTTATATTAATGAATCTATGTATATGTACTTCATATCTGGGTAAGTAATTTGATAAGCAATTGTAGAATAAAGATCGATGTAAATAATTTCAAATGAAATGGATTGTATCTTAAATATGTGTTATTAATTTTATTATCTACACTTTGTGTTACATTTTTATCGTAAAAAAAAAGTTATACAAAATCAAGTCTGAAGGCGAATAAAAAAATATGGGTATCAAACACCTGGGCGCATCAAATAATATATTGACTACTTGTTTTACATATTTTATTATTAAAATTTAATTTAGTCGATTGTGATAAGATTATGAGGACTGTGTTTAAAATCTCATTTAATAATAAAGTCATACATTACACTGACTTTCATACATAAACCAACTTTAAACAAATTAACCTCTATTTAAAGAGTGTCACTATGCTCAAGAAAAATTTTTTACTGAAAGTGCTGTTCTGAAATTTGTGATCAGTAAGTACAAGTGAACACACTAAAAAGTGGATGAAATTATAATAAATTTTAAAAATATACTTTACCAACTCTGAGAACAATAATATTTTTTTCAATGCGGCATAGACTGAGGGTATTGTTATTGCCAAGCATTATTGGCCACAGTTGAGCTATTACCTGGCGCGTAAAGCTTGTATACATTTCAGTTTATCAAAATGATTAAAATGATAAATATATCTATTTTTTGTAATATATATATATATATATATATATATATATATAATATATATATATATAATATATATACAATATATATATATATATAAGGAAATATAAAACGCACAAATAGCCAGGGAAAAAAATATAAATTATAATATCCTTTAAAGAAATAATCAATCAACATAACAAAGTTCATATGAACTTTGATCGACTCTTAGTCTAATAATATCTCTTCATATCGCATACAAATACATGGGGATTGGTTAATATACTCAAAAAATTTAAAACCATTAAATCAAATTAAGCAAAGGGAGTACGACAGCCGTGTGTGTTAAGGCATGTTCAACTCTCAATGTTTAAGGGGTGCAGGTTCGAATACTCCCGAGAGGGGATGGTCTTTTTTGGGCCACTACCTCATGAACGATCCTAGATTCGATAGTTTTATTTTAATGCTATAATGCTTATTATTATTCTATCGAACCCTATAGGACAACCAAAAAAAAAAATAGGGCATGCAATATACTTTGATCAACTCTGAGTCTAACAATATCTCTTTAAAAGAGCAAAAATATATTCACTCGCACATGATGATGATGATGGACAGACTATATTTTAATACTCCTAAAAGCTTTGTAGTATTATATCATTATTGGTATTCTACTTACTATTATTTGTGGTCTTCATGTTGTTTTTATGTACATATATTATTGTTTTTTATCAAACAGAAAGATAACACACACACCATAATGTTCAATAGAGGAGAATTCTCTCTCCTGTCTGAGAGAAGATAAAAGCATTACGCGATCAAAGATACAACAGGCTCATATATACATGCAATGTTGAATGATTCCATATTTTCTTGTATCAATGTTTGCATTCCCAACCAAAAATGTAGCTCAAACGATATTAATTGTACAGCATTCCTCTCTGTTAGCATAGGTAATCAATTAGGACCAAACAGTCTCTCTACATTTTGTGTTACATATATTTAGGTACGAAAAGACTATAAGTTTTACTAAGTTTGTTGCTGGAAAGACTACTATGATCGTTTAATCTGTTTCCATAATTGATATATATATTTTTAAACAAATTGAAGTTCTTTAGTAAATTACTCAAATGGTGTGCCCAAAAAGCCTGTATACTAAATTTTTTGAACGGGTATATTTAGTTTCTATCAAATGAATAATGATATTCGTTTGAGACTTAATATGATGTGTGGGTGTTATGAGATATATTGGGTCAATATGACACTAGCTTGGAGTATAAAGGTGACCAAAATAATTAAACAAATTGTATTGTTCAGCCCTAGACCAATTTTAAATATAATATATATTTATGTGTATTTTCACGTATTTTCGTAGGTTTTTATGTATTTACTTCCTGGTACATATTTTAAAATTTGAACTGTTGAATAAAAAAAAATAATTTAAATATATATGATAAATACACAGATAAATAAATTTTAAAAAAAAAACTTAATTAATCTTGCAAGCCTTGTTACCGCGCGCGTCTTGCTTCTAGAAGGCTGGTTGCCTGCCTCATCAAAGGACGAATCAATGTTTTGCCATTTGACCGTGCAGCCAAAGAATTAGGTCTCCTGAGATCGCTCGTTCCACTTCTTGTCCTGGATTCCGAGGTGCAGAGGGAATCACTGAGAGGGTAATTGGAAGATAGACTATGTATATATATATATATATACTTGTATGGTATATTCACTGTAATATGGTCGTGGGTATTATTTCGCACAGCCTTATCGGACGCTTCAACGTCGTAATGCTTTTATTCAATGTTCTTTTATCACACGCCTTGAACATCGCGTTGCTTATTGTCGTTGCTGCTTATAATCGCGCGCTTAAACATCGTAGTCATTATCATCGCAGGTTTCCTTCAAAGCATTCATATATATATATATATATAAAGGAGTATTTTTCATTAAATTTGACAATTGCTTTTTAATCATAGTCATTCAATTATTTTTTATTCGATACCATTTTCCTTCTACTTACTGAGACTCCCTATGTGTAAGTTGGAGCTTTAGCTCTAGTATAATAATATTAATATACATGCAATCAATACCATTTCTTGCTCATGATGCAAGGGAAAATTTGGGTGCATTTATTTATAATTATTGCAGATGAGGAGAGCGTCTGTCGTTTTTTGCGTTCTTGTGTGCATTTCCTCATATATGTACATTGTATATATCATGAAGGATAAAAATATAAACAATATGCAAATAATATTATGCAAGCAGGGTCCCATGGAATTCATTCATTTAGATATTTAAATAAGACATCCTAAAGAGTATAGAAGAAAAAAGTGGTCAAGGCAGTAGATTTTAAACAAAGGAAAAGGGAAATGAATAGATCTACATATCTTTTTTTTTTTCGTCTGTTTGTTTCTATATATATATATAGATTCGCATTTTTTAAATAATAAATCATTATAGGATGAAATTTTGATTTAAAAAATACTAAATGCATTGAATAACCACCTCACATTGATCAGCTAACAAAGAATAAACTTTAAAACTCTTTCTTCTATAATAAAGTTTGATCTTTCCTTCTAAGCTCGTAAGAGTACATAATCCAGATGTATGCATACGTGCTGATGCCCGAAGGGACGAGGATCATCATAGATCCTTTTCCAATGGCACTGATTTCCTTCTGATGAGGAGTCACTCTCGGTTCTATTTAATAGAAGCAAGGATATTTTTAGTCATACAGTAAATGCAGTAGGAAACAGGTATAATATATGCTTTGACCTTATAAAACGATCCATAAATGAATACAAACATTGGGATTGGGCACAGAAAATAAAGTGTTTGTGTATTATAATTAGTTAAGCAAACCTAATATATTTTATGAATCTGTGATTCTAAACCCTCCCTTCCTGATAGACAGTACAACACAAATTGACTCAGATGTTTACAAACGCTTTTAACAAAGCGAATGCTGGTTTATTAAGCTTAATTATATAATTGATATATATCAATCCTTTATGCAAAACAAAACTAATCAGGTCAGTATTTTTTTAAACCTCTGGATATCAACCATAGCGATAAAAAGACAATGAGAGCTTATGGATTCTTCAGAGAAATACCTCATATTGTCCAATATAAACAAATCTTTCTTTCTCTATGATCAACTTACGATCAGGGCCGATTTTTGCTATTGGCAATGTGGGCGACTATCCAGGGTGCAATCTATTGGGGGCGCCCCTCCAAAAAAAATCGCCAGTTTTCTACTCTAAAACCGCTAATTTCCAAGTCAAGTTAGTGGACTGGTCGCTGAGGCGCCCCTACCATCATGTCAACTTGCTGCAGTCATGTATACAGGTTGTGTGTGTGTCAGAAGAAAAGATTGAGAGCGTTTCCACACATGCAGATCATGTCCCAATCTCTATTTCTGCGGACGCCGCACCGGAGCTCAGCGGATATAGATGCGGCTGTAATCAGTGTAATTTGTAACCTGAGAGAGGGGGTTGGGGGGGGGTGCCAAGGAGTGTTCGCCCAGGCGTAAAAGGCGCCAGGACCGCCTCTGCTTACGATGACGTAGTATACATTACTATGTTTAGTTTGGGCACAGGTGACAGCTGAACGATGTTTCTCTGCTATTGAAGAGAATAAGCTCTTTATATCTTTATGTATGAACCAAAGATCTTAAAGCTATAAAATAAGAAAATGATATGAAAGCTATTCATATTTAATTAAGAAATAGGAATGTTAACGATGCTATTGATTGGCTTAAGGATTCTACGTATTTGTATGACTTGTTCTATAGTTAAAGAGACACATAATGGATCCTTACACACATATACTCAATGTATGTAATAAAAAAAAAGAGACGCAACAAATGCCATATTTATCTCTATTTAGAACTGAAAAGAAAGAAAAAATACCTGTCAAGGATACATGATGTTGCTATTGATTGATAATTTTTTTTTTCAAACAAAAAATTATAGATATGTTCTTTAGATGGATCCAGTTTTATTTTATGATAGTTTCAAATGTTAATTCCTTTTCTTAAATATATAACAGCTAGAATATAATATTTCTAATTAAAATTATAAGAAGTATTAATATATTTATCGACGGTTTTTCACCTTTGGGAGGATGTATTTTTATTTTTAAAGTAAGTACATAAAATTTAGTCACAAAAAATATTTTTTTATCTATCTACGATAACTCCACTTAAGAACAATGAGTACACAACGTTTGTTTTACCATCGTGTTGGGTTATAATTTTGTTTGTTTAATCATACGAGAATATTGTTCTTTATTTCTTCACTGATTCCTTTTAGATTTTCCATTAAGATAGAGTATCATAGACGCAAAAACGCGACTTCTGTGTACTTAATTCATGGAACCTAGAAAATAAGAATATATCTTAAGGGGCCATATTCATTGAAGGCGCCGCGGATAAAAAATTAGATTGGTGACTATTATATTTAATATGGATTTATACACATGTAATCTAATTTTTCTAACATTACAGGGTCTTGTAGGTAAATCCGCACAAAGTTCAGCTTCGTCTAGATCCATAAGGAGTGCATGTAGAGCTTAGATATTGCACATTGGGAGGTTTCGTGAATGTACTGTCGAATTGTGCCCGAAAACAAAATAAATACACTGATACGGAGATGGAGCAGACCCAGAGGGACACGGTCATCGAGTTGCTGTGCGCAGGCCACCGTCCTGCAGCAATCATCAAGTTGCTCAAGTAATCCAGGAGACGGTCTACGACAACACCAGAAGTCAGGATGTCCAAGAGGAAGGAGCACAAGAACGGATATTGAACTTTGTGCGATTTACCTGCAAGACCCAGTATATTTATTGTTACAAAATAAAAATAAACTTATTATCTTTCAACGCTTCAGTATCGAAATGAGATTGGTATTTTATGGCATCCAATAGATTGTCTGTGTTCATTAGTCTTTGTGGTGTACATAATAAGATCAACTACTGACCATTGATTCTTTGAGTGTTCTTATATTCTATTTTTTAAATGATATCTATAACACTTTAACAATTAAATACTTTGAAATTATGTATTAGATATATTCCTTATCCCTCAATCACCGCATTTTTATTTTTAATATTTGCTACTGCAGTGCTTTTTAACCTATATTTTTATTTGATATTTTAAATAAGCCAATATTATGTAGTAAGTAGTGTATGCCATTATCGACGGAATAATTTGTTTCACTTCATCTTCAATGCTAATGTTTTTAAGCTATATGTTTATTTGAGGTTAATTTAAAATATTAGTTATGGTTTTTATATATTTATTTACATTTTGTTATAAGGAACTATGATAATAAAATACTTTGAGCCCTAAGGATTGTGAGCCAAAACATAGATATAATATTTCATATAGCAATTTGTTATTCTAAGATTAATCCCTCTCAAGGGGTACGATAGCCGTGCGTGTTAAGGCGTGTGTCAACTCTCACGTGTTGGGGGCGGCGCAGGTTCGAATCCCGAGAGGGGATGGTCATTTTTGGTCTACCTCATTGATAAGATCCTAGGTTCGATAGACAAATTTTAATGCTATAATGCTTGTTTATCCTTTCGGATGCAATTCTATCGAACCATAAAGGCACCAAAAAAAAGATTAATCCCTCTCATGAATTGGCGATTCTCTTAAAAAAATGTTTCCAAACTGGCATTATAAAACATAAATGATGGAGATTATTGTTAATTAATAAAAAAACACATATGTGGAGCTATAAATAATAATATTTTATTAAACAGTGTAGCTCATCAGCTATATTCACCAAACATTTATATATAAATCATTTATTTT
>CP045896.1:1171840-1198830 GCA_013387185.1 Caligus rogercresseyi
ACTTGAAAGGGTTTCCAAAGGATTGTGACCACAAAGCTTTGTGACCACAGCTTTGTGACTACAGGTTTGTGACTATACAGGTTTGTGACTACACAGTTTGTGATATAACAGGTTTGTGACTATACAGATTTGTGACCATACAGGTTTGTGACTAAACAGGTTTGTGACTACACAGACTTGGGACCAAGTGTTAGGGTCGTACACAAATCACACATGCTATATGATTTAATATTGGGTCACGGTACACTTCGTCCTTTCCATTTTGTCCCCTGCCCAAATCGTCCTTGCCCAAATTGTCCCTGTCCAAATCGTCCTAGACCCAACTCGTCCCCTCCCCAACTCGTCCTCACTATTTCCCATAAAAAAGACATACCCCTAACATTCATTCATGAGGATTTCCTTAGCTTCAGCGAACCCTCGTCCAATAGACTCTCGGGTTCCGTCAAGCACAGTGATAGGGTATTGGGGTTTCTAACCCTCGGCAAAAGGACTTTCAGGTCCCGCCAAACAGTGATGGGGTATTGGGTTTCTAACCCTCGGCCAAAGGACTTTCGGGTCCCGCCAGCACAGAGAGAGATATTGGGTTTTTCTAACCCTCGGCCAAAGGACTTTGGGTCCCGCAAAGCACAGTGAGAGGGTATTGGGTTTCAAACCTTCCGCCAACGACTTCGGGTCCCGCAAGAACAATGATGGGGTATTGGGGTTTCTTAACCCTCGGCTAATGGACTCTCGGGTCCCGCCAAGCACAGTGATGGGGTATTTGGGTTTCTAACCTTCGGCCAATGACTCTCGGGTCCCGCCAGCACAGTGATGGGGTTTGGGGTTTCTAACCTTCGGCCAATGGACTCTCGGTCCTGCCAAGCAAAGTTAGTGATGGGTATTGGGTTTCTAACCCTCGGCCAATGGACTCGGACCCCGCCAAGAACAGTGATGAGATATTGGGTTTCTAACCCTCGGCCAATGGACTTTCGGGCCCCACCAAGCACAGTGATAGGGTATTGGTATGTTTCAAACCTTCCGCCACGGACTTTCGAGTCCCGCCAAGAACATGATGGGGTATTGGGGTTTCTAACCCTCGGCCAAAGGACTGTCGAGTCCTGCCAAGAACAGTGATGGGATATTAGGGTTAACCCCAATACCATATCACTGTGCTTGGCGGGACCCGAAAGTCCTTTGGCCGAGGGTTAGAAACCCCAATACCACATCATGTGCATGGCGGGACCTGAGAGTCCTTTGGCCGAGGGTTAGAAACCCCAATACCCCATCACTGTGCTTGGCGGGACCCAAGAGTCCTTTGGCCGAGGTGTTAGAAACCCCAATCCTCATCTCTGTGCTTGGCGGGACCCGAAAGTCCTTTGGCCGAGGGTTAGAAACCCCAATACCCATCACTGTGCTTGGCGGGACCCGAGAGTCCATTAGCCGAGGGTTAGAAACCCCAATACCCCATCACTGTGCTTGGCGGGACCCGAAAGTCCTTTGCCGAGGGTTGAAACCCCAATATCTCATCTCTGTGCTTGGCGGGACCCGAGAGTCCTTTGGCCGAGGATTAGAAACCCCATACCCCATCACTGTGCTTGGCGGGAACCTGAGAGTCCATTAGCCGAGGGTTAGAAACCCAATACCCCGTCACTGTGCTTGGAGGGACCCGAAAGTCCCGTTGGCCGAGGGTTTTTGAAACCCCAACATCTCACTCTGTGCTTGGCGGGACCCAATAGTCCTTTGGCCGAGGGTTAAACCCAATACCCCATCACTGTGGTTGGGCGGGACCCGAAAGTTCCTTTGCCGAGGGTTAGAAACCCCATAACCCCATCAATGTTGTTTGGCGGGACCTGAAAGTCCTTTTGCGAGGGTTAGAACCCCAATACCCGATCACCTGTGCTTGACGGAACCCGAGAGTCTATTGGACGAGGGTTCCCTGAATCTAGAGGAACTCCTCATGAATGAAGTTAGGGGTATGTCTTTTTTAATTTGAAATAGTGAGGACGAGTTGGCAGGGACGAATTGGGTCTAGGACGAATTGGACATCGGATACAAATGGGAATTGGCGCACTGGACTATTGGACAGGGACATCATTTTGGCAAGGGACGATTTGGGCAGGGACAAAATGGAAAGGACGAAGTGTACGTGACCCCATATTAACTCTATAGCATTGTTGCGTTTGGTACGACCCCCTAACACTTGGTCCAAGTCTGTGTAGTCACAAACCTGTTTAGTCACAAAACTGTATGGTCACAAATCTTTAAGTCACAAACCTGTATAGTCACAACCTGTGTAGTCACAAACCTGTATAGTCCCACAACCTGTAGTTCACAAAGCTGTGGTCACAAAGCTTTGTGGTCACAATCCTTTGGGACCCCTTAAAGAACATACCTATGCTTAAAGTTCAAAACTAATTTGTGATGTTTAGATTTTTATTGAATGGAATGTTCAGAAGAAATCGTCCATCGAGAGACACTTTAAGAAAAATGCAGCGTTAATGGCTGTAGCCCATATCTAGTAATGTAAACGTTTAACTACTTTCATAATTAAAGAAAATGGAAGAGGTTGAAGTTCCTCCTTTTTCTTTTTGACGAAGGTAGTTAAGCTTTGGCATAAAAAGGAGGGAGTTCCTATTCCAGGATATATAGTAGTCCTGCCCAGAGCAGAAGGTTGTTGATATCATCTGGTTTTGTGTTTCTTATTTTTGAGGATTTTTATGATCTAGCACTTTGTACTTATTTACGCTATGTTTTAATTAGAATGATCACATTGATATATCATTCATTGCATGATGAGAAAATAATTAATGTAGGAAGATATCTAGATTACTCATTGATGAATGAGTACTTTTATGCATCATGCTTTTGAAGCTTATTAATATAATTGAAACATTTGTTCTTGTACTACATTGGACATTAATTGAATTACATTGAGATAATACATGGTCTGGAACATGCGAACAAACTTCTAATTGCCTATGAATTGAATAGTTACATCGAAGAACAAAGAAACAGCGATTCGTGGAACCTTTTTGCAGAAGCGATCAAATATTTCCAATGAAATAATTAAATTTCCTATGTTTTTTATATTTGAAAAGCAATGATTGGACTCATTCTATCTTAACCAACAACAGAACCTGATTCGAATTCAATTTACTAAAAATATCTCAAACATTACACCAATCATGGACTGACTTGTCCAATATTTACTAATGAAAAAACTATTCAGGAGTGCCAACGTGGAATGGGCTGGCGATATAATTAAATATGTGCCTGAAAGATGGAAGCTCTACATAAACGCTCTATCAAAAGGATTTTAAGAAGACATCGTGCATTTTAAACCAATCTGTTAAATGATTGATATAAGGTTATTCTTCAGGGCAGTAAATATGAACTACAATGTTCATTTATGATTTTCTGCCCTGAATAATTTTACTCTGTTTCTGTATACAATCATTTTTACACTGTATAAAATTTTGCAGTTAACCAAATGTTTTTAACTGAAAAAAAAGTATTCATGTACAGATGTCATGATGAACTTTTCCCTACAATGAAATGAATTATCAAACATTCTTATTCATGTTTTTACGTATATTTATTATGCACACTTCATATTGTTCATATTTGCATAGGGCCGCCTATGCACAAGCACCTATATATTTTATTCATTCAATCATGCATAAGAAAATAAGTATTTTCGTCATACTAATAATGATGGTGCGATGAAAGCATGAAATGCATAATGGAGAACTCATATTATTCAAAGAGTTGGTGTAGTTTTTCTTTTAAAGGGGAGAGGGAGAGGAAAAGGTTTGTAAACATCATGTAATATGAATACAACAACAGTGAAGGCAAATTTAGCATAGAACTGAATGAAGGATATTCATTTTCTTTTCACAATATTGGATGGGTGGGATGGAAACTTGAGCCTTAACTTGGGTGGTTACTTAATGCCCTAGATTATGTTTTATCCCCTCATATATTTTGTGCCCATTTCCCTACCTCTTGTAAGGGTTCATCATATCAATGAATTTAAAGGGAGGAGAATTTGAAGTATCATTTCACAATACCATTTAATAACATACTATGAAAAATTTATTTTTAATATGTATTTATTCCATTGAGCAAGTAGTCAAAGCTAGTATTTTTTGTCTTAATATAACGTCTCGTTGTAAATTTTTTACTGAATTTTTAATAGCGTCCAAAGGTTTTTTTTATACTCTATATTTCTTTCCAAAACAAACACAAGCAACATTTGATTTAGAGATTTAGTAATGCCATGGTCTGAGCTGTTCTAATCATGAAAATTCTTAGTTCTCGTTACATGGAATTATTTTCAAATCGAAAAAGACAATTGTTCAATTAGCTTGATTTAATTCTTATTAACTTTTATTGCATACGTTTTTACGTCCATTGATAGACTCTACCATTTCTTGGTGACCATTCAGTTTTTAATAATTCCATCTGCTTTTTTCAATTCTTCAGACGCATATACGAGACACCTTAAAAATATTAATTGCTTCAAATCAACTGGATTTTCTTATACAAACTTAAGACTAGCATCGTATTCTGATGCTGCTGATGTGGTCTCACTTCAGGTAAGTTATAAATGAAAGATTTACAAAGATAAAAGAGGAGGGAATTGACACACAAATATAATAACTAAAAAGCTTTAGTCGAAAATTAAAACTTTGAAAGAAGATTATCACTGATTTACAAATATAAAATCAAATAAATAACTTGTATTTAATATAACAATTGGAGTACAACAATCAAAGAAATATTTTTAAATCAGTAATATTTCATAACTTATTTTTTGGTAACTCTTTTAAATGTATTTTATTCTGAAAGTATTTAATCACTAAAAACTTATCTGAATGATGAAGATAAACATACTTAACGAATAAATATTAATTATCAGATAATTTTTGTAAATTACTAAAGTTTTGATAGATATATATATATATATATATAAGGAACCAAATCAGTTTCATCACTACATTTTATTATATTGTGAATGAAATCCAGATCTAAAAAATATTACTCAACTCTTACACATAATTTTAATGGAAAACAAAACTAGAAAGGAATGAAGTTTATATCAATTTTTTATCAGCTCAAGTACATTTTTATTCAAAGGTCGTTGTCCTTTCAACAAAAAAATTGCAAATATTATGAGGGTTTTTTCTTCTTTTAAATCCAAAAAGGATTATCTCACCGTCGTTAAGTATTAAATTGTACCTCCCTGGCACAAATGTGTGCTTCTCTAGCTTCCAATGTTGAAGCCTATACATGTAAAGGGGTGTCCCCCCCTAGCATTCATTTGAGCATATTGAATTATCCTTTCCCTCTGCATAAAGTTTTTATATTAAAGAATATTTGTGAAATAACTAATATTTTTCTTGGCAGGAAAATTCCCCAAAAGAAGAAGAAGAGAGAAATAGATTTACTTAAGAAGGATTACTTTCATCCATCAACTGTTTGAA
This sequence comes from Caligus rogercresseyi, assembly GCA_013387185.1. Classification (NCBI taxonomy): domain Eukaryota; kingdom Metazoa; phylum Arthropoda; class Copepoda; order Siphonostomatoida; family Caligidae; genus Caligus; species Caligus rogercresseyi. Next base: position 1,177,306 of record CP045896.1, read on the forward strand.
GAAGTCCCTTTGACAAATTATTTTATATTCTTACTAACTAAGCAAAGGGTTATTAGATGATGCTCGGAAAGCCAAAAGGGGAGGATGATGTCATACAAGTTATAAGTCACTGATTATAGTGGTACATCCACTGTTTTGAAGTCCCCTTGGAAAATTAATAATGATTACGTAAGAAAGGGATTCTTAGCTTATGTGTGAAATATCCCAAAGATAATAGATAATACAAGATGCACAGAACGCAATGTTTAGATTCCTCTGATTAGAAAAGAAAAACTGAAACGTCAAAAATGACGTCACATTATCGATTTGTTATGATTCATGGCATAAAAATATCTATATTCTCTTTTTTTTTCTCATTATCTTTCTGTCTGTTTGATCGAAAGGACTACTACTACTGTTATGGACTAGTGAAAAATATATATGATTAAACCTTTTCAGATGATAATAAATTGGCTGAGTTTCGGCTTGAAAATTGAAAATCTAATGGAAATAACATATTATTAAACCAATTTAATTTTTTTTGCTGAAAATCATGTGAATGTATTTACACAGAGTCATAAAAATCTTATGTTTATATGAAATTATATATGAGGTTGGAGGGCTTCATCGATATTAGTCCACCATATTATTATTTATTTTTATGTTATTTATTTAGATGGTGTAGTATTAGATATACTGACAAATCGTCTAAGTGATGACGTCACATTTTTTTGATTTTTATTATTGCAAATATCCCTCTCTGTTTAAATGAGTTCTGCCCCCCACTGGAAATATTTAGCGAAATAATCATCAACTATGATAAAATGTTTTACACACTATGGAAATGGTTGAAGCTTGGCTCTGATAGGTGTCAATGGCCAGAGATTTTTACATTCCCTTGGATACTCATCACTCTGAGACTGATATTTAGTTATATGCATTTTATTTTATTGAAATACTTATTTCTTAAGGTTGTTGTATGATTATTTATTACGGAGCTAATATAACTCTAGCCTACTAATTAAAAGAAAACATTTATCTCTATATACAAAGAAATATTTATATAATAATAATAAAATATTAATTATTAAAAAATAACAAAAAAATATAAATATATATTAATTTTTATAATTACATTAAACTTAAGGAGCTATAAGGATCTAGACAACCCTCCAATTGTCTTTGCTACCCTCCGAGCACTTGATAAAGTGCATGCCTCTCTTAATGGTTGTGACAAGCTCCAGGCCTTTGAAAGGTTAACAGCAGGGACACAGTTGGTAGAAACGGGTTTCTTGAGGCATATTGTAGCACTACGGGTGCGCTCATCGAAGGTATGTTGCTAAATTTTGCAATTTTATATTATTTCAGGTATTTAACTCTGAGACTAATGTTATTTCGGATAAGACCGAACTTTAACACACTGAGAGAACGCAAAATTCGAACTATGCTGAAAATGTTTTGGATGGATGAGAAGTATCGGCCGAACAATCAGATATCAGCTTTTTACGTATACAAATTATAAATATTTTATCGACTCTTAAAAATGTTTTTGCTTTTAAATTCAAAAACTATCTTCATTTGAACCTTTTTCTAATTATTTTGCTTATAGATAACTAGTAAACAATATTTTTTAAATGCATTCATTCTTACACATCATTCGAGGGGATCTAAAATTATTTTATTTGCATGTATGCATTAAAAGAATCTGTTATTGATATTGATAACTTTAACATAGTGCATGAATCACAACTTTCATTTTTGGTGAGATTTATTGCTTAAAATAAAGCCATTGTTTTCATTTTTATATGTGAGAGAAGACATGATTGAATATATTATTATTGAATTTAACATCCGCATTCGTGCCCTTATAAAGTGGAAGCTAGTTTAATTTTATCAAATATATTAGCTTCATTCGTAAAAAACTATATTGACCCCGATTTATGAAAAATCATGATGGAATGGATACAACGATATACAAGTTTTTTATTTAAAAGCAAATCACCTTAGCTTACGGATTAAAAAGCACATTGATGTAAACAAAGTAATTGGATATTCTAATTTTTGATTATTTAATCTTGCTATATGTAATTTAAAGTGTTGTTTTTCTTCATTGTATTGCATTTAAATATTACATAATAAAAGGATTTAATCAACTCACAAACAAAAGAGTCTTATGAAAATGGTCAAAATTAATATAATAAAATTTCTAATACAAAGAAAATATATAACTTTTCTCATACTCAATGGATTCTGTTGATAAAAAATGTATAATATTTTGGAAGGGAGGACATGCCTGTTCGCTTCAATATATATTTTTTTGTGAGAGTTGTCATGTTATATTAGTCATAAAGGAATGTGTGCTTACATATTGGTGTTACGTTAGCAAGAAAGGAATTATTATGAGAAATTATGTGATGGTTGTTTTTTTACCGTTCACATTAGATACATATATATCTTCAAAAGGAAAAAACATAAATTTCAGACTAGGATTTATAAAACCAATTTATATATTTCAATGCACATTTTAAAAACTGTTTTTTAAACTTATAGATTATGTTGTGACTATTTTAATCAAAGGAATTGTTGTGTCCTTGTGGATATGAATAACCACATATCACATAACTACAATGAGTCTTGGAACCGAGGATCTTTTCGATGTGGTTCGTCAATATTGAGCTTCCCTCTCGGGAGGAATGGAACCTGCACTTTTAACATTGATAGTCGAGCACGCTTCCACTAAGCTAATGCTTTCACTTCCATGATTCGGCCATAAAAGCTTATATTTCATATCTGATACAGCATACAGTAATAGCTGAATTGGCGGCGGTCGCACAAGAAAGAAAACCATCCTTGCAGGACCAATTGATAAAAATATACAACCTTGCATGTAAATTATTAAATAATACAGCTAATTTCTCTTAAGGAGACTTCAACCGGCTCATACCAGATTAAGTTCTGGTGTGGTGGGGCTTATCTAGGAGAGAAAGAAATAGACAAAGCAATACAGTGTAATACATAAAAAATACACATATTTCAATAGTTTTAATTTTTTTGATAGTCGTCATAATAATCACAACATAAAAAGAATGACTCTCAATGACACAAAACCTCTGAGAGCATCTTTGCGACATGAATGCTGAAATAATACTAATTTATTCATTATAAATATACATAGAAGCTGCTTTTCATTTGATCTATAAAGTCTCATAAAAGTTATATATTATTTCCTAAGGCTTTCTATTATTATTGTAAATCAACTATCTCTTTGTCTTTGATATTTATTTATTTATTTCTCCTTTCTGACGTCACAAACATAATAAATTAACTTTATTAGTCAAGTCATATTGACAACTAGTGATTCTACACTGTATTTGAAAAATAAACATATTGATTTTAAATTTTATTACAATTATAATTTTAACAATGTTTATTACATTAATATTAGCATTCATTTCGATATCCGCTGAGGGGCCACTTATTAAGAAAATATATAAAATCTCTTTTGTAGAATATCATCCATTCCCGGTGTGCTTATAGCTCACTAATAATTTGCATATATATTTTTCTTCAAACATCATTCTAAATGATAAACACACACATATATAATATTTTTGGCATTTTGGTGTTTGAGAAAGAGAAAGAAATCTTAACATTTTTGCTCAACGAAAAAACAGCTTTTATGGCCTCTTTCATTACGCCTCCACTCTCTTCAAGAATAATAACTGTGTACCTACAATGTGTGGTGCTTTTTAAATAATAATAATACTAAAAAACAAGTATTTTCTTAAGTTTATCTTTTCTCTTTTTTTCAAGATGGGATTGGTGAAGCTGTAAGAGAAGTTACAGGGGAATATATTTAATGTTTGCAAAAAGATAAATCTTCAATGCTAAGTACCACGGCAACAAAAAAACAAAGATTTTTCTCGATTCTTATCGAGCAACTTACAAAAAATAAATATATATTTATTTATTTATTTTTTTTATATATATGCACATATACAGAGGTGGAATGGCCTATCGGGATATACCGGTACTATTCCCGGTGGGCCGCTGGCCTTAAGAAACATAAACGGCCGTTGACAGCCTCCCAATGGCATATTGGGGCCTGTATAAGCCGGCGGAGGGTATATATTGTCCTGGGTGAGATAAATCTTCCCACTCCGTTCCTATTATATATATATATATATATATATATATTATATATATTGTTATATATATTTAAAAAGTTTGTTCATAGATAAAATACGTTAAATATGTATACTAGATTGACATCAATATTTTCACTTCAAAACTCCATTTTATAACTAGTGTAGTAGTTTTTATGTTTAGTAATTGTTTCAAAATTTACTATTAATGGCCAGGAACATAATGTTGTACATGTATTTATTTGTCTATTTTGATTGTTCTAGCATAGAGAAGAATGACACAAATAATATAACGTGACTAACTCCAAATCCACAGCCACACTTTCTCTTATAATATTAAGGTGTTGTAACGAACACATCTTATAAAGGAGTATGTTTGATCTCATAATTGTGGGCTCTGTTGTCATTAATTAAATTATTGCATAAAGCTTAAAAATATTTTTTTTACTTTTATACATAATAGTAAGGTGTTTGACAAAACACCACAATAATATGAAATAATTGCATCCAGGACGGATTCGTGATGAGGCAAATAACTGTTCCACTTGGCCTCATCTATCCCCAATTTCTGTTTTTAGAATACAGTGTCTACGAAATGTTTAAAGAAAGAAAGCAGGCATAGTAAATAAGGAAAGGATACGCAGTACAGTAACTTCCATATATCAATGGGTTCTGAGACAATTACTTCGAGACAATATATATATATATATATATATATATATATATATTATATATATATATATATATATATATATATATATATATATATATATATATATATATATATATATATATATATATATATATATATATATAATAGACAATACATTCTTTTTTCTATTAAATCGTTTCAACTGTCAAGTATATAAATGGCAGAATACATCTAAGTAAATGTATCATAGCTTTGTTTAAGAGAGAAATATAAATATAAAGTTCATTTTCTTTTTATGTCTTTCATGGATACGACGTCCTTTCATTGATTAGAAGAGAGTGATTATTGCCCTCTTAAGTCAGACTCTCTCGCTCGTTCTCTACATAGGTCTTTTTGTTGTTCAAAACAAGCGGAAAAGAAAATAATTACTTCATTCAATAAATGAAGAAAAAACTGTTTGATGTTTTTTGTAGTTTTAATTGAATGAGAGATTTTTTTTTTACCTACAAGAATTATAAAGGAATAAATGGCATGACAAACCTGTGTATGAGCAAATACTATTTCTTCCTTTGCAAACTTTAACATTCTTGCTGATAAACATTATCCATGATTTTCAACTTTTGAAGAACATGTTAAGCCTTTTTGGGAATATTTTTTGGGAAGTTGATCGCCCTTACATTGATGCTATTCAGACGTTTCTAGGTATTGGTATTCATAAGAGAGTTCAAGGTTGAATTATAAGTCAGGGATTTTTTTTTCTCCAGGGAAATATCTTTATTTTGTAGCAATGCAGCCATTAATCTAGCCTCTATAAATAAACAACTTTCCAAGCTATTTGTGTTTGAAAGTTATTAAAGTAGTTCATTATTAGGAAAATGAAGAAAAAAAAACCTTGAAAAATGAAAAATTTGAAAAAATGTTAAACTAAATGAATGGAACTAAATGGAATTCATTTTGAAAAATCGAACACTTATTTAACAATATAACTTACTATTTAAACTGTCTTTGTGTGTCATTTCATTCTAAATACCTTTACTTCAATATGCGCTAATGAAATACATAGATGCTTACAATACCTAGAAGATATGCTATATTATGTCTAAATGAATGTAAATTCATAGGCCATTCGTTCCCTCCATCATTTTAGGTCGTTATTATTGATCTCAACATATGCAAATATCAACTTTAACCGCACATAAACACATAAACAGAACAGGCATTGAATTTAAAATGTACGTCTCTCTAATTAAGACTACACTATTCTTTAGAGAATAAAAAAAGTAAAGAACCAAATTCTTTCATTTCCTTGGCCAACTGATTACCTCCGCCAAAGAAGGTATTGTTTTCACTGGCGTTGGTGGTGTGGTTGGTTTGTCAGCAGGATAACTCAAAAAGTAGGGAACGGATTCGGATGAAACTTTGTGGAGTTGTTGGAAATGCCAAAAGGAACAAGTGATTAATTTTGGCATCTCTGAGTGCAGAATGAAGATGCAAAATGAGCTAAATACTAATAAATATTTCAAGCTAGCCTACTCTCCCAATAGATGTCGCTGTGCTGTGAAATCGGGTGCCAGGAGCGTCTTCCTCTCGGAATTTCCGTCGAGGGGAACCCTCCCCGTCCCTCTACGCCGCCCCAGTCGTGAAAAATCCGCCTCGTTAAAATAAAATTGAGGTTTACTTAAAAAAAAAACAATAGGTATGTCAAAATAACTCTAAAGAAATTTCGGAAGAACCTTGTTTCTTTAGACGTGCATCCTTTGGAATTTTTAAGTGGAGTTCGACCAATAAATAAAATTCCAGGGATATCGTTATATGACGGACTTCTCCTAGCATAAAATATATGCAGTATTTTTGTAGTAATAACTTTAATAAATTACATTTGTAGTAATTTTATAATTGGTTAATGGAAAGGGAAAATTAAAAAATGGTTATAGTTGCAATAAAAAAATTAAATCAACCTTCTATGAACCTTTTAAGCTTTTAACTAACTACGGATATGATATTTTCTCCATTTTATGGTTGATCCAATTTTGCAGTCAAATGAATTTAGGATCGCACTTTACTTTTTACAATTAAAACTCTTCTATATAAATATAATATAGTCCAAAAACTATATTAGATTGCATATTTCTCCAGAGCAACGCATCCTAATTTAAACATTTAATCTTTTCTCATCTCCTTTGCTAAACACTGGGTCGTACTAAGCGTTAAAGTAAAGTAGTGCATGCAAGGAAAAAGTAAACAAAAAAATTGGCCAAAATTTTGGTTATTTCTTTAACGTTAGATGTCGTTAGTCCATGAAATTGCGTCAACATCCTAATTAAAACAGTTTAAAGGGATTAAGACATTCAAAACACTTTTTTCAAGATAAACAACGTCTCCAAATATAAATAGTAAAATGACTTTGTTATTATTTTCAAAGAGCTCTGGTATCAAAGCGCCCCTTACGGACTATAGAAGAACTAAAATTTTGGCCAATTCCTTTTGGGAAAAAAGGAAGAATTTGATGTTATGCATGCGCTACTGTACTTTAACGCTTAAGGTCGTACGAGTTGTTCATTATATTAAACTAGAAGACTTATTATGTCCAAGTAAGATTGGAATCATATATTGGGTACATATAAAATATTTATAATTACTTCTTTGTTTCTAATGTTTTATAATAATTTGATAAGATAACTAGAGGCATATATACATCAGAGAGTGCAAACCTCCGCCGTCACGTGGTCCTTATTAGCCTTCCGAGGCGGATTTTCACGACTGGGGCGGCGTAGAGAGACGGGGAGGGTTCCCCTCGACGGAAAGTCCGAGAGAAAGACGCTCCCGGCACCCGATTTTACAGCACAGCGACATATATGGCAGAGTAGGCTAACTGAAATATTTATTAGTATTTAGCTCGTTTTGCATCTTAATTCTGCACTCAGAGATGCCAAAATTTAATCACTTATTCCTTTTGTCATTTCCAACAAACTCCACAAAGTTTTATCCGAATCCGTTCCGTACTTTTTGAGTTATCTTGCTGACAAACAAACCAACCAAAAACCAACGCCAGTGAAACAATACATCCTTCGGTGGAGGTAATTAACGAAGCAAGGCCATTATATCTACTTCTTAATTTATACTTTCATGTAACAAGGCAAATCTTATTTATTTCTGTTCAATGCCATTCATTTTCGATGAATAGTTTCTTGGAGAAGTAATGTTTAACCAAGTAATACTTAATTACTTTTTTTCTTGTATGAATAGAAAAACTAATTGACTTTTTGTTGTAAAAATGTCGATGTGAGTTGAATTAACTATAAATACAAAGAAGAAAAAAATAAGACCTGTCAATTTCAGACTTCCATTTACTTATAAAGGGCTGGGGAGTGAGTCTATTAGCAAAATAATAGAAGTAGTTATTTTGGTATTCTGCTTTTTGTGTTTTACCTACTGTAGTTGATGTGTTTTTGTTTTTGAGAGTAAATATTGGGACATAATGAGATTATCATGTTTCAAATTACCTCCTGCCTTTGGTTTATACTTGGAGAAAATTAAAACTTGCTTGTCAATCAAGGTGTAACAGCCTTGATAAGGTTTCGTGATTAATGGAAAAAAGTGTAAAATATAAAGAGATAGATAGATAAATAGATAGATAGAATTAAGTACAATTTTTAAGAGCCAAGAGTTCATGGCTAAGGATAGAAGTTGAAAACTATAGAACACAGAAGCTTTAACTTAGTTTTTATTTTCTCTTAATGCAATACAACAATCCTCAAAGTATCACTTAATAAATAACCAAAGAAGAAAAACCAATGGTTTTTTTAAATGGGTTCCTATATGGGTTTTAATCTATAATGTTTAATTTTTAATCTATAATGTTTAATTATTATATATATTGTTTTATATAACTACTCTAAATAAATAAAGTCAAAAAAAAATCAAAGAAGAAAAACCAATGGTTTTTTAAATGGGTTCCTATATAAAACATATTTACAAGGATTCCATCACTAATCACTAAGTGCTCTCTTTGAGGACACTCTAGTGAGGGGGGGTACTTATATCTATGGCTTTGAAGAGGCGTATATATTTAGGATATAAAATGTGTTGACTTGTTTGGGATGTGCTTATATTCGTTTTAGTTCAAATATGGTTGAAAAGTAGAGGGGGCATTGTTTGTACAATGTCGGCTTGTTTCGCTAATTGAGTGTGCTTAAGTACTAGAGAGCATCATCATTCAAGGCAGCCCCAATAATTGTGGTCTTTTTTATGGGAGTTTAAGAGTTAAGCACGTTTCCACTGAACTAACAATTATTATGGTGCATCCTCGACTACTGAGTGGAGAAAGTATTATTATATTATTTTGAGCAACTTCATTGCGAAAATACTACTTTTGATGGATTATTAATTATATATTTTTTTAACAAAATGGCTGCAATTCCGACATAAACTTTGTCAAACAACATTTTCATTTTTTTTTACATTTCTAAAATGTTACAAAGTACACTAATAGACTTTCAAATAAACTCTTTGACGAACCACCTGAATATTTCATGCACATTTTATTTTATATCTTTCTGTGTTATTTTTCAAAATTCGTAGCTGTCAGGTTAAGACAAAATTAGATGTTGTAAAAGCTCTTCCTACTAGTATACTACAAGTTAAAATACTTACACAATTTCTAAATAAATGTTCCCTCCCCTTACTGTACTTGTATTTCCCCAACAAGTCAACCATTCAACCGTTCTACCAATTGAACAATAATGCCTTGCTTTGTATTTATTTCACAATAAACAAAAGCATCTTTCTAGGAACTAATTAATGGTTACATGTTGTGCCATAATATACCTTGTATCTACAGGAGTGTAATAGACAAGATAGAAATACCGTAGTTTATAGGCATAATATAGATACAACTAAGAGATCTTGAGAAGCATGTTTGTACTGTCAGTGTTATGAGGCCCTACCATTTATATTGAGAAAGATGCTTATTTACAAGAAGGATTTTTATTTATTTGGTTTTCATCTACCTGAATTTCCTTATCATTGTATTCATTTGTTTACCAATATATATATATAAGAATAAGACACTTGTAAATAATGACCGTAAGGATTGTTGTAAAGAAATTTTGTCGAATAAAGAGTCTGTAGTTTATAAAAGCCTTTGATTTTCAATAACATTTTTGTTTGAAGAGAAAGCGCGCCCACACATTCACACGAATTACATTATTATTGTTAGGGATACCATTGTAGCCAACTCATCAATAAACATCATTTTTCATTTGGTGACTTAATTTACTTTTTGTATCATAAGCCAGCAAAATAAATATACGTTATGTCATACTTGAGTTGGTGCTTCTTAATCAAATAAATACTAATATGTCATGGATCAAGTCATTGAGTTTCAACCTTCAACAGCTGCGAGTGAAGTTATGATATATTCATAATTACATCAGTTTGATTATTCTTCTTTTGTTTAAACCAATCACCTTTGAGAAAAAAGTCACTGTTCTATATCCTTAGCTACGTCCATTTCCTCTCCTTATTTCTTATTTTGTATGGATGGAGGATCGACTGAATTAAAATATATATTATAAAAAAAATATGCATCCATTTGGTTTTGATTATGTTGTTCTTAATTCCTTTCAAGCAATAACATGTAAGATCTGTAAACACTTTTGTTAACTCACATAAAATGTACCTATCGCTAAGTTTGAGAATATCTTGTTTGTATTGAAGGAAAATTAATTTAAATAAAATTAGTTGTTATTATATTAATCTTTATTTCTCATCAGTAAAAAGATATTTTATATATTTTTTTAAATAAAAAAATGAAACTGCAAAGCACTTAACATATAATGATGGAGCTATTCATTAAAATTTATCAATTAAAAAAAATGAATATATGTTAATTTCTTAATCATATACAAGACATTTTTTTTGGTGATAGTGAGGAGTTAAAAAAATGGTTAATTGATTATTTACTAAGATAAATACTTGAAAATGCATAATTAATATTGCAAGTCTATAGTTGAATGCGCCCAATATACATTTAATTTCATTTTAAAATCAGCTTTTTTAAAGTACAAAGAGACAGTTTATATTTATCAAAAGTCCAAACTATAAAAATACATGTTCCCGATATTTTCTCTAATGTCGACTGACGTGGACAAATCGATAGGCAAATGATCATAGTTAATAGTCCAGTGACACTTGATCTTTAAGAAATGTTGATTCAAATATATTTGTTTGTAGACAAGTATTAATATTGATATTTAAGGAAATACCATACAAGCTCCTGTGATATAATTTGATGCTCGATTTCATGCATGATTGTTTTTTGTTTTTATTGATAGTGTATTTAATTTTAATAACAGTTGAATGCATGTAAATGCTATTTATTTACATTCATTGCATTCATCTAATTTTTTATCATTTAATAACATTCGTGATGCTCAAAGAAGTAAGGACTAGTTTGATATTATTGAATTTAGTGTTCAATGTAGATAAACTCAACATTGAGAGGCAAAACACTTTCAAATCCAAAATACTTTGGCCACTCTCATCGACCACTTTGATCTTAATAGACATTTATTCATAATTGACCAATCACAAGGTTCTACCTTTAATCTTTATAAGAAAGAGGAGATTCATTTATGATTATTTTGCTACCAGAAAGGAAGTGAATCAGCTCACCAAGGAGGCCAAAGCCAGAAAGAGCCAATGGTAGCTAAATATCGGAAATTGTATGATATTCCCCTTAATGTAATTCGTTCAATAATAAAGATTTTATCTCCTAAGTAAACTTTTACCACATGATACCGGCTTAAGTTTTTTTATTAGACCAAATTCTATTTAGCGAAGTTACATATATCATATATATATATAGTAGTTAGTAGAAATTTATTGCCGATTACAATAGTACATACAAACAATAGACACATATATATATATATAAACATTCTATTTTAAAATTAATCACAAAATATAAAATTCAATTTCAATACACAAATTAAGTTCCGTTTGTGACTGGTAGTAGGAGCTAAACAAACATACCCAGAGTTATGAAGCTCCCAGAGGTTATGTTTTGAATGTGAATAAAATTGAATTTTATATGCATTAACTTATATAGAATATGCATTTTTGCGTTCGCATGAGGAAAAGAAAAAATATGTGCACGATTCTGCATAGTATTTGCATACAAAAATGATATTTGTTCTATGCAAATATGTCTGAGTAATAAAAAATGCTAAAAATAAAAAGTATCAGGACTTCCCATTCCTTTTATTCCTAGTTGTAACGTTCATATTTCTTCAGTATGGTAATTGGTTATTTGTCTTTAACGTTAGATGTAGGTAGTCCATGAAATTACGTCACAATCTTATTTAAAACAGGTTTGAAAGGATTAAGTTTGATGATTTGAAATATATCAAATCACTACAACATTGTGTGAGATTCCATTCCTTACTTCTATTTGTTACTTTGTTATTATTTTCAAAGAGCTCTAGTATCAAAGCAGCGCCCCTTACGGACTAAAGAAGAACGAAAATTTGGCCAATTCCTTTTGAGAAAAAAGGAAGAATTTTATGTTATGCATACGCTACCTACTTTACTTTAACGCTTTAGGTATGTCATGTTGCAAACACATTCATCAACTTATAGAAATAACATGTAGACATGCAATAATTAATTTATTAATTCAAGTTCATCAGTAGGTCCCAAGTGATAATTTATATTTTCAAAACGAGAAGAACTTTCATCCTTCTCAGATCACAATATCCAAAATGGATGATGAATACTCCTTGATTGAAGGAAGCCCTGTATTGCTTTTACTTCAAATCAAGTAATATTTTATTAGCCATTTTGGGCAAACATTACAAATGAATTAAAAATATAATAATCTTCTCAGGGCCACCAAACTTTCATAGATGTCAAAATAGTGCTACATCGCTCTAAATCTACATATCTTCAAGATGGGGAAGGTTGAGAGCATAACTTTTCGGCTTTGCAACATGATGAGGAAAAAAAACACCCACCTTATCTACGATTGCCCACTAACGAATAAAAAGGCAAGGAAACTTGTGGACGATGTCTGGAGATAAAAACGCTGTTTGTATTTAAAATATAGATTTTTCTTAACATTGAACGTTAAATGCTATTTATGCAGTAATATATGTCGGATAATAACATAGCTCTCCATAGGTCATGATGTCTGAGATCAGTTCTAAAGGGTGGATCAAACTTCAAGGTTACCAGGTTAGGAGCAATAAAAGGTGAAAATTCCATTCGGTACAATAAATGTCTATAAAGATGAAAGGATAAATTATTACACGATTTAGCTCATGGGCGACTCCCTTTCACTTTTGAAATCCTTAATGATTCCTGCATAACTTTGATGATCAACAGGCAATTTATTTTTGCATATTTCAATGTCACATGAGTAATGGAGAGTAATTATTTATCCACTCGCCTCAAACAAATTATAAATAACATCATGATGTTAGCTATTGTAATACGAGGCTGAAAAAAATGTAAACAGTTCCAAAATAAGAGATATATCCAAAAATGTATCATTTTTAAAGATTGCAACGACATTTTTTGTTTTACCAAATATAGAGTAAGTGTTTATTTGTATTACAATTAATCAATTATAATTTTAGACATCTAATTCCAATAAATGATTTAAATATATTTATAAAAACATTAAATAAGCAACAAACTCTCTAAATACACAACCGATTTTAATATGTCATTTTAATTAAATAAAAAAAAACTTAAAAACAATATTGGTACATGTTGGATGCATTCTACGTTTTTACTTAATTATAATTCAATTTTTAACCCTAAAAGCTCCTTAAATTCCACTAAAACACCGTTGGTTATAATATCTAGACCTTTTCAATGTTATTAGCATATATTGTAGTATTCGTAAAAAGTTTTATGGTTTTAAAAAATATATATACTTGCACTGTCATAATACATCGTTCGATTCAGACAATGAACATAATAATTTATAAATTCCTTTTATTAAATCGTACTTGACTCAATACCGAACCCAAATATTGACCTCTTTAACAATTATTATTAAATTTATTTGATTATATAACAAACTAGAGGCATATATACACTCAGAGAGTGCAAACCTCCGCCTCACGGGGTCTTATGAGCCTTCCGAGGCGGATTTTTCACGACTGGGGCGGCGTAGAGGACGGGGGAGGGTTTCCCCTCGACGGAAATTCCGAGAGGAAGAAGCTCCCGGCACCCAATTCAAAGAGGAGAGCACAGCACAGCTTATTTTAGACTAGTTACAATGTAACTAATATGACCAATGGCAAGAAATATTCGATACACACAGCGACATCTGTGGCAGAGTAGGCTAACTTGAAATATTATTAGTATTTAGCTCATTTTGCATCTAATTCTGCACTCAGAGATGCCAAAATTTTAATCACTTGTTCCTGTTGGCATTTCCAAAGTTTCATCCGAATCCGTTCCTATTTTTGAGTTATCATGTGACAAACAAACCAACGCCAGTGAAAACATTACCTCCTTCGGCGGAGGTAATTAATTATATTTAGGCGATGGCTTTAGTTACCTAATATCTACGCCAACTATTAATTCAGTTTTTCAATATTCATTCATTGGAAAGGAGAAAAAAAGCACCACACATATATCAAAATATGCTAATTAACTTCTTTGCACTTATCCCCTTTCAAATTAATCATGAAAATGTAAATACATTCATCATGTTTTTAATAAACATATAATAAAGAAAACCATTATGCAATATATTATATATTTTATAATTATCTGATTAGTATAGCAAATTATTAAATTTGATGTCATATGCCTAACAATCACTGTGTAATAAACGTATTAACTTTTATATTAGAGTATTTTTATAGTAGTTTCCCTAAATAAATTGTTGGGACGGTACGATTAAGAAATACCCCGTCGGGTCATGTTTTTTAGCTGATTTTTCCAGTATTTTCCAAGCGTATTAGGGAATGTATCAGCCACCACAATATACCAAATATTTCAAGTAAAAAGATGCTTGCGTAAACAGCGTAAAATTTTACCTAACTAAAGCAATTTCATATATGCAGTATGTTTCTCCTCGTTTCAAAGATTACATAAATAAGGATACATCAAAAATTTCAAATCATTTTACCTCATTTGAAAGTTCAAAGCTCTAACTGCAAATACTATGCCTCATGACTTTGTATAGACAAAGTATAAATTTCAGTTTTTAATATAACGACTACAAAACAATGGTCATTTCATGTCGTTTGTACATTACCTTCAATTTATATACTTTTTATTGTTTTGAATAAGTTGTTTTTTCTTTCTCTTCAGCAAGGTCTTTATTTCATTGTTTAATATATACGACGTACACAATATACACATATATATTAATAAAATTAAAAAAGGAAAATTGTGCAGTGTTGAAACAAACATAAATAAACATTGTAGTTTAAAATAATTTCCTCTTAAGACCTTAAAAACATCAAAATACATAGGAAGTAAAAAGCAATACTAAAACAAAACAAAGCATAAAATCACAATAAACGAGCAAGACGTAATATTATAGCAAAACAGATAAAAAATATTTAAAAAAAAGCATTAAAACAGAGACACATCACTGGTTTTTTGGATTTTCTTAAGCTAAACTTTGAAATGATTCCGGCGAGGACTCCAGCAAGACGAGGTGAAGATGAGGGGAATATCTCACTACGTCGGATCCATAGTTCCAAGTAGGGCCATTGGTATTAGGAATTTTCAGTGACAGAGCAGAGTACCTTGCTGCAGCACTTTTATTGTTTTGAATAAGTTTAAAACGTTTTGATACTTTGAATACTTTTAAAGAGTAAAACGAAAGATTGTGAATATAATATATATACACATATTTCTGATAGGCTATAATATTATTCGTGAACATATTTTTTTTTCTTTTTTCTTGGCCGCAAGGGGCTTATATTTCACTATGTAGTATTGAAAAATTACAATCACAAATATTAACGGTAGCATCAAATATCAAAGGGGTAACGTCCGAATTGTATAACATTAAATAGCATAGTCATATCAACAAAAACAGAACAGCATGGTTTTTAAATAAATTATTGAATTTCATATATACAGTTCACAATTGTTGGAGCACTTTGGAGTACAGTGAAGCGATGGACATCATTTCAAGGAGGGTTGGCATCTTTATTGTTCTTTTTTTATAAATAACATAGTGAACTTTTGTTAAGACCGCATCACTCATTATTCGTGAACATATTCAATATTTTAGCATATACGTTTATAAACTTATCGCATAGATTAAATAGGGGTTTGTATTTACGTTTATTAAAATTCATACTAAATTGAGGAAATATTAAATTTTATCAAGAAAAACTTAATATGACAACAAAAAAAAACATCTATTAAGTACAGCACCCTTCTAGCATCGAATATCATGCTCACGGCATATACTCTAGAAGGCATTAAAGCTTGTCTTTATTGTAGAAAACTTTACTATTTTTTAACTTCAAATTGTTTCATTTCTATTGCTTTCTTCAAATATTGAAATCTTATATGAAAAGGAATATTTTTATATTATATTTAATATATTTATTCATATATTCATTCTTTGGGGCATTTTTTTCATAAATGGGATATTATGTGTAAATAAAATAAATTTCTTACTAGTTCTGCATGTTTAAATTCCCCGATATGTTTTTTATTTCAAAAGAATAAAATATAGCAAAACGATTATTTGGCAGGTGTTTGGTTCCATTTCTATGTACTGCAGAACCTTATTCTATATGTATTTCAAAGGAATTCGACTAGTTTTGAAGCCACAACAGGCAAATATGAGTCTTATATATATTTGTTTAGAAAGACCAAATTAGAAGCTAATGCCGACAAAATTGGAGAAAAATATTTAAAAAATTACAGACTCAATAATGATCAATAAAGTAAATCCTGCCCATCAAATTCATTTCCTACACAAACATTAACAAATTTATATATTGTTAAGTTTCAACAAATGCTATTGTTTATATGATTCAGTTTATTTTTCTATAATATACTAAACAAAAATTAAATTTAAAAAGACTTTATATAACGCTTTTGAAATACAATATTTTTTATTGATAATAATTTTATCTGTTTATGATATAAAAGAAAGTTTTTTATCATCCAAATGAAACTATAATAAGACAAGTTAGATACTGAAATTGTATATGAAAAAACACCAAACTTTGTTTGTTTTTAAGCAGTCCATAAGATTTGATACATATTTAATAAAAGAAATCATTGTTTTAAAGATATGTAATATATATACAGCCCTTATAAAAACCATCTAAACGCGTAAAATGGATTCAGTCAGTTAAATTTAAATGAAATATGTATTAATCTTAATCAAAGATTTCAAAATTCAAACTTTTTGTTAAGTTATTTGATTTTTTGTATATCTTAATTTAATTTTAATGAAACATTTTTCATTTTATAATCCTCTTTATGAAAAATCCGCAATATTCAGTGTAAAAAACCACTTCACACTATATAATATATTTAAAAATATAAAAAAGTCAGAACCGTTGAGTAAAGCAATACATAAATACACAATATAGTTATAATTTATTTTAATTAAACATTGAATAGAAATCGTTTTAAAATTGTTGAAAATAAATATATGGTAGATATATTCCTTACTTGTTTGGAAACAACCTCCTCCAGCTTCTATTAAGATGTTTGCCTTATTCACTTCATGAGAGGGAGAGTTTTGATGAGAGCCGACGGAACACATTTCTAAACTGAACTTCTCAGGAGAAGAAGAAGAAGAATGAAAATCTCTATTCCCTCTTCTTCTTCTCTTGAACTATCTTTCTCCTTTTTGGTCAATTATAGAATGAGTTCTTGTTTTTTCTTTCCAACGACAACATTTTCATCAAAAAAAAACTTTGCTCTTCTTAAGGGATACCAAGGTGAGCATTTCCCTTCTGATTCTCTCTTTTTCTCTATGTCTCTTTCTCCTCTTTGAGCGTTTTTACTCCTGTAAAAGCAAGGTCTATGAATACACTAGGTCTACGCGATCCATGAATATTACGGAGTCCGGAAGAAGTGTGACGTAAGGGATTCATGATAGTGTAGTTACTATTTCTAACGCAGGGTGGCGTTTTGAATTCATTTGAACTCATAAAGGACATATGCTGCTAGGCTATGCAGCTTCATAAAGGATCCACAATAAATCGCTGATGAATCTATAAGATATAAGATATAGAGAGCTGATTCCCTTCAATAGCAGAGAAACATCATTCAGCTGTCACCCTTGCACTAAACAATGTTATTTGTACTACGTCATCGTAAGCTGAGGCGGTCCTGGCGACTTTTACGCCCTGAGCGAACACTCCATTGGCGCCCCCTCTCTCAGTGTAACAAATAACACTGATTACAAGCCGCATCTATATCCCGCTTGCCAACGTAAGTTGATCATAGAGATTATTATATCTCTATCAGCTTACGATGTCGTAGTACAAATTAATTTATTTATATTGGACACACAGATACATCTGAAGGGAATAAGCTCTCTATATCTTTTTATCTCTATGGATGAATCAGAGAAAGGCAGCTGTTATCCTAAAAATAATAACATTTATGTGTCCTGAATTGTGATGCTTAAGATTTGTGACGTCCTTTCAATATCAAAATAAAAAACTTTTATGCAAATGAAGGAAAATGCTATATTGAATCAATTAGAAATTCACAAAAAGCAGTTCAAGTTGTTACATGTGTTAAAGAACGATATAAAAAATCCCATCATGGCTTCTATGACTGAATTATTCCACTTTTGTGCTCCCACAGAATACAGTGACTCATCGTTTACGCGCCAGAGGACTAGGCCGATTGTTTATCCTCTTAAGAGAGAACTAAGTACATGCTCACCGATCTCGATTCCTCGTTCGCAACCCGGATCTGTTATTCTCTTATTTATTCTTTTATTGTTTTTTAATCTATATGGTTCGATAGAATTACATCCGACAGGATATAAATAAGCATTATAGCATTGAAATTAGTCAATCGAACCTAGGATTTTATCAATAAGGTAGACCAAAATGACCATCCCCTTTCGGGATTCGAACCTGCGCCCCCAACATCTTCAAAAGGGAGGACAAAATCCTCAATAGTCACGTACGACTGGTGTGTTCATTAACATGGATAAGAAGGACCCTATTACAAGCATTCGAGAATTGTGATATTGTAGAACCGTTTTATCGTATTTTTTCTAACAGCTCTAGAATTTTTTTTTTAATTGTATTATAAAATATTGATTATATTGTGTATTTATAATAAAGTTTATCCGACATATTAAACAAGCATGTCTTTTTCCAAAACCTATGGTTTTGATAAAGTATGTATTTCAATAAGAAGACCAGAAGTTGCTAAACTTTATCGATGAATGATACTACAATTTCGTTTATATATTTATTAAGATCTATGAATTTTAATCTAAAAGATACAATTAATTTCTAACTACATCTTCACATTATCTTCAATTCGGATGGAGGGGGTTGGGGGTCCAATTCAATTTGTGTTTTTCATTATTACACTATTGCATCATTCAAAACCTTCGGCTATTTTTTTTTTAGCATGATAATAAATACATCCTTGAAATCTTTGCTGGTAAAATTGGGTGCCCAATCTCCATTAAAGCACCATGGCTGCTACTACATATATGAGTGACTCAAAATTACAATCACAGCTCAATGTAACCTAAAAACATTTGAAGAACTCATCAATCCATCAAACACAGCAGATTTTCTTTATTTTAAGCAGCGTTAAAAGAACCAATCATGGGCTTATTATTCATAAAGTAATGGATATACCCATGTGTTTTATTATTTATCTTTTTATTTCATAATATTTTTCTTGTTCATTCGTTGCTTTAGCAATCCTTGATTTGAAATCAACAATTTTTTTTATTACAAATCTTTATTTCTATGAAGTATTGTGTACTAAAATACATAAATAGACATTGTAGTCTAAAATTAAAACTTCAAAAACAGATTAACAAACATAAAATCAAATAAATAATTAACATAGAATGCACATCAACAAAAGAAATAGCTTAACATAGAATGCACAACAATAAAAGAAATATTTAAAAAACATCAATATAATTTCAATAGTTTATTAGTATTTTTAAAAGACTCTTCGACTTTGATGGGAAATATTTTATTTCTTTTGCGGCGACACTCCGTAGCGATCCGTAGCGAAAGTTCTCCATATCTCGCCGCCGCTGAGAGCATTATGGCTCTGAGTTCCTCGGATCGGATGTATTCGTTGGTGGTCAACCTCTTTGCAATAAGAACCTTAGCTGAAATCCACGATTAATGTTAATTCAAATATAGCGTCATTGTAATAGCTTAATCATATAACTTATATATTTTGTCTCTCGTTAAACTTAAGATAACAAAGTTGAGTGTAAGAGGATTAACATCTATCTCTCAATTACAAGGCAGGAATAAATATTAGGAGGGTCTTTTAGGAATGTTCCTTTTCCTGATGTTATTAAAATTTCCATATTCTTATTTAATCCAATATCCTTCACTTTGTATGATATACAATTAAAAAAAAAACATTTTTTTTAAATATTAACACTTTTATTATATGAAGCTTCAGGACAAAAAAACATTTAAATGGAATATATTTTTTTGCTTTTCCGCTAAATTGTAATTTAAAAAAAGACTTGGAAGATCGCAATAGAAATTTTAAAAAAGAAGAAGCTTTTTTTTTATTATTATTGCCAAAATAATCTAATCAGTTTGTCCTTTTAGTCAGATTCGGCTTAAAATATTATATTATTATATCGACTATGTTGATACTTTATTTTTCTAATAACCTATTCACAGATTTCATTCATTGCAATTAAACTTTACGTAGAACAAAACATTGACATAATTGGGTTTGACAAAAGGACATAATATCATTAATATATGATTATCCTTAAACATCTTTACCAAAATATATCGTTCTGGAAAGGAAGGATGATGCATATTAATATCGATTCGGTCTAGAGAGATGTTCTTCCCACAATTTTGTCCAGTCCTATATAGAGGGTTCCCCTTGACCCGCGAGGCGTACAGAACGCCTTGAACCTTGGAAATTATGAACTCTATTGAGTATGTTTAACTTCAATGATATCTAGAAGCATGTTCAACCGCAACTAATTAGATACATATTGCAAAAGTATACTGTGGAAATAGATAAACATTAACTATATTTTTTTTTAAATTGGTCGAGAATGGGATAAATATAGTCTCAACTCAGAATCCTAAAAGCCTTATTTGTACAGAATGTATTCGTTAATGCTTTAGAAAATATAAATTCTTCCAATGCTCTTCAAATTACGTTTCCTTGAAGAAAAAATTGCTTTCATTTCTAGTTTTGTTTTCCCCACATTTGAAAAGAGTTTCATTTTTGTTGATGTTGGGAAAATGGAAAGTTATTAATTAAAATCATTCTAGTATTCATTTTTAGAATGAATTCCAGGTGGTGACATCCATTCTTAATATTTACACACCAATAAATCCTCCACCAATCGGAATTGTAGCGAACGGAGGAGGAACAGCTAAGTAATAACATTTTTTAATAAATGATACTTATAAAACTTATTTCTCTGCACGAAATAAGTGTGCTGCTAATACATTTATTGAAGTCAAAGCAAACCTCGAAGGATAATTGGTTTTGAGGCGTCTGACAAGGTTGGGCTAAAGAATGCTGTTA
>CP045896.1:1198930-1231958 GCA_013387185.1 Caligus rogercresseyi
TAAAGCTACTCTCCTTTTTTTCCCACTGACTTCCGATATGGAAATACATTTATAAAAACACAGCTACATCCTTTCACCTTAATGATTGTTTATTCTATCAATATACAAAACTAATAATTTCCATATTGTTTGGGTACATACTGAGTTCATGAATATCAAATATATTTTTCGCCTTAGGAACAGATCTCTCCATCTTAATGTAGCTTTTTAAAATTGAACTTTAACTTTCCTTTTTTGACCAACAATACTCAAGGGAAAAATATTTTTAACCTAAGTATAACTTAGAAGCTATATTTACATCTGCAATAATGAAAAACCATTGGCCGACAAAAAATATTTTGTTTATTACCAATTGGGTTGCAAAGGATTTAGAAAATTGAAGAAATGAAGCCTACGTTACATATACAAATAGAAAAAAATGACATTGTCATAACTTATAAAACATCACTTAAGGTTGAAAAAGCCAACCTCCAGGTTGAGTATTTTGAAATTCGTGAATTCGGTTTTAATATTGTAATACTTATTCATATTCTCTGGGATACCAATTAATCAAAATGATAGCCAAAAAATGCCAAGAGAATGCGATAGCTATGTCCTGTAAGCGTGTTTAACTCTTAATGTTGGGCTGCAGGTTCGAATCCCGAGTGAGGAAGATCACTTTTGGTATACCTCATTGATAAGATCTTAGGCTCATCGCTAATTTACACGCTATAAGCTTATTTATATTCAATCGACGCAATTTTGTCGGACCGATTAGGCCAAAAAATCAAAAATGACCCACTTTTTGAAATTTATAAATTTTCAATTTTTTTAATCGTATAAAAATTTGTTTTTACTGATGCATCACCACATTCTCCCTATTGAACAAATAAGAATGAAGAACATATATAGAAAGTAAGTGGACAGGTGATAACTTTTTTACAACCTTAAAATGTTGTTCATCATATGATGAACTTTTATGAAAGATAAATAAACTTATTTTTTAAGTTTATTGGATGAAAAAACCTCACGCACACAAAATTATTTTAAATAATTTAATTAAGAGCTTTTGACCAATTCTTGAAGTCAAATGAAAATATTCCAGTTTAAACAAAAACTTTAAAAATGATATGTATACTATTGTATAGCAGTATAAAGGGGCGAAAACAATTGTCAATGTGATTTTGGTCACATAATGTCATGGAAAGGACGAATCTCAGGGGGAGGTTGTCCTTGTTGCAGCAGGACTCGCAAGTCCTGCATAACTTTGATCGCACGCTCGCAGCATTGGTTGCTTCGGGCAATATTGATGAGAGATTCATCTCTTTTCCAGTGGGTTTCTAAGCATTTGAGACCTTTTGGGTATCCATCCAGTTCTTTCTCCAGGTTCCTTGTTCTTCTCTGTGGTAGAGGACTTTCTTAAAACGACATGCTGTTCTTTACTAAGCTATACTCCTAGAAACAGAATGTATAGATAGTAGAGCGTGTCCAGTGTCCACTGCCCAGGAGGTAATAGAAGAATTCAGAACACTGTAGAAGGTCAAGCAAAGTAGTAGAATAGTCTAAAATCTCATGTGAGGTTTGTCCCTTTTAAGCTTCCACCAGCCAGCAGATCGTGTTCAACTGGTTTCGGATTATTCAATCCAGTTAATTCTTAGAGACACTTTGTAAATGTTTCCTTATCGTTATCGAATTTAGCCCTCATTTACGTTAGGGTGAATTTTTCAAAGTGCAGACCTTTTTTGCTAGTTCAATGAAATAAAGGTCATTTTAGGCAATTAAAGCAAAAGTTCATTCATTCATGCTACAGGTAATCATTTTTGTAAAAAAAAAGTCAAAGTTATTACCCTAGGGGACATATAGGTAAATACAAATACCTTTTACATGACCTTGAATATCATATGAAACTTTATTTAATTATAGAACTTAACTTTTATTTGAAAAGAAGTTGATACACATTTTACTATTAATTCTAATAATCGATTATTTGGAAGACGGATATCAACAACATGAATTCGATTCGGACGTACATAGGTAAAGAAACCATTTCAGTCAAATAAAAAATATGGAAGATGTAATTGAAGTAATTTAAAAATTGTTAAGTGCTTGTAAACATTCTACGCATTAAATATAAGTGAAAGTCTTTTTTTAAGTTTTGTTTATGAAGAGCATGGCAGTTTTGGCTAATTAGTTTTTGTTAATCTTTGTAAAAAAATATGAAAAATGACTATACATCAAAAGTATACCGACAAAATAAGTTCAAAAAAACAATGTTTTTATGGACAAGAATAAACTTCAAGATAAAATACAAAAAGACGATACTTTTAAACAAAGCTTTCTTTTTGAAGTTTAGTCTTTAAAATCCACGTGATTACTCTTTGGACCAGTTATCAACGCTTAATGCTTTGATTTTTAAAACATTTTAGCTGTTGGAGACAAAACATATTTTATCTTAGTAAGCAAAACGGGGTTCGATAAAATTCCAGCTTTATAATTATACTATTATATAATATATATATATATATATATATCAATAAATATTTTTGTTGATATATTGGATAACACTTATTTTTTAAATGTATATAAATTGTAATGTAGTTAAACAAATATAAATAAATAGACATTTTTGTATAAAGAATATTGCTTTGTGAAGGAACAACATTAATTAAAAAGCAATGCATCAAAACATGTAAAAAAAATCAGAAATGAAAAGACATACTACATTATTTCAAAAAAGATGCTAACATAAAAATCTTTTTTGTTACATTTTTCCAATTTTCAAGTATTATTAAAAAATATTATTTTTAAAGTTGGCCAAAAGATAAATCTTGATAATATAACTCCCTGGATCAAGACTGTTTAAATCTGAATTGTATTTACTTCCATGAATATAACTTATTCAGAAGATGAACCCACCAATTTAATGCTTTTAAAATATATATTTGATTTTTTTTCCAAAGATATTGATTAAAAAAATTATAATTATTAGTGAGAATTATAATTTCAGTAAGGAAATATATTATACCTCAAAACTCATCAAATCGAAAATAAGACGACATAAGTTTATATTAAATAAAAAATAATTTTTAATAAGTCATTTATATTATGGTTTTCTTTAGACAGTAATTTTGAATTATAATGTTCATTTATGTTTCGGTTTTTAAACGTAACTGTCTTAAGATGGGTTTTTTTAATCTCCTACTTCTAGTGTATTCTTATTTTTATACTGTATAGATTTTACCTAGTAGATAACATCTTAACCATAATATAGGTATATATATATATATAGATTCTATATATCCTAAAAAATAATATATATATGCTTATTAATATCTTATTGGATGCAATTCATCCAACCATAAAAAAAAAAAAAAAAATATGAACAATAAATAGGTACCATATATCTTAATAAAGAAATAATAGTCTGCATCCCACATATATACTAGTATATGTAAATATTATGTGCCATTCTACAAAGCGATAAGAAACTTAATATTATTTATCCGGCAATTTATTTCCTTTTCCTTAAAGAGACATTCTTTCAGAGGTTGATTAATTGTAAATACATATGTAATAATTTTAAGGTATTTTGTAAAGTAAATACTTTGTAAGTCAGTAGGCCTATATACTACATACATTGTACATACAAACATACGATTTCCAAGAAGACCTTCACATCTACACACCGAAACAACAAAATGTTATTTCAAGGTATGCGTGTACACAGGGGGATTCCTTCTCTGTATTTCACCTCAAAGGCATTTTTAGTTGAGTAGAATGTTGAGGTATGGAAAAATAGGTAGGCAAGTCACTCTCATTTGTAGTAGGCTTCCTTATGGAAAATGGCATGGAGAAAGGGAAAGGAAGAATTAACACCCAGGAAATGAGTAGGATCTCTGCCCGGTTGAATATCATATAAGTGGTGTAATGTGGCCTCAACGATAAACCTATTATTGCTATGTAGATCCAAGCAACGATTGTATTCTATAGATGGTACTGCTGATTATAGGTACTTGATACAGAACCGAATGGAAGGGAGCGGATTCTCTCACGGGGCCTCGTCAAGGTTCAGTTGAATGTGGATGCTTGGTTATTGAAGTCGTGGGGTTTTTGCAACGAGGGAATTCTACAGCTCCACGGAGGAAAAACTATTAAACACTTCTCACTCATGACGCCTAAGTCTTAACACAACAAGCAATACGTCACTAGCCGTTGACGGATATAAAATATAAAAAACTGTTTTAATTATTGATGGCTTATATTGTTTTTATATTGATCTTTAAAGACATGTCTTTAAGTTGTTTTTACATGAATTCTAAACATAACACTATGTAACAAAATTAAGGTCTTTGTTTGCCCCTAGGCTGAAATTCCTAATTGGAGTCCTATATTTTAGATAAATTCCAAAATCACGACTAAAAATATCGTCCGAAAAAAGGCTTGGACTTTATGGCCTTTTTTTAAAATCAGGATTTCATCATTTCTAATGGTTCAGGCCCAGTTATCTTCATGCAAGTAAGAATACCACAATGTCAGAAGTATTTATTTTCTACTACATCTATGCATTTCAAATCCGTTTTTATAATGTTATATCTTTCGTACTAATCGAAAAAATTGGCTTTATATTTCAAAAAGTTGACCATATTTTAGTGTCTATTTAAGCCGGCGATTTAATTTTTGTTCGAGTCTATTGACTAAATCAATAAGAAATATATTTTGGTATATGTCATGCATTTCAGAACCATTTTATAATTTCGATATCTGGCATGATGAAAGTAAAAAAAGATCAATTTAGTAGGACGAAGTATTGATAATATTAAGTAACTATTTTTAGGTGATTATTTAGGTTGCATTTAATATTATTGTGGACTTGTTACGAAGGAAAAAACATAGGGCTACTTCTGTCTCAATAGGGTACTTCTGTCTCAATAGGGCTACTTCTGTCTCATCTCGGCTGGTTGCATAGCATTAGAGGAAGAGAACGTTGGCTTAAACTCTCTCTTCATAATCATATATTTCTTCTCTAAAACGTCCTAAAAACTTTATTGGGGAGGGTTGGCTCCTTAGGAATATTTTACCAAAATATTATCGCAAAGTTGTGGCTGACATGGGTGTTTATCACAACAGAGAGTGGAGGTTTTATTATACGTCCTTAAATTTTTTAATTGGATACAGATGGGATCACTTTAAACTAACCCCGAGTTGAAGATTTTTCTCCATTTTTATCTTCGCTTCAAAGATTGTTTGGAAGTCAGAGCCTAAATTCTATTCTGATACTACTATTGATATTTTATGCCCAAATAAAGAAAAAAAAACCATTTATCCAGAGATTTGGTGATCTAAGATTCTGGAGATATTTTCTCTCAATCATAGGTTTTTACTATTCATGATTTGAATGTCGGCTCGTTTTTAAATGTAGCTAGGTTCCATTTCCTCTCTCTCGTGCTGCTAATATTATTGCCCTGCTAAGCCTTGGATTTGTAAAATTGAATACTCCCAAAAATAATATGATTGTGCAAAGGTGATATCACATAGTTTTATTAATACCCTTTGTCTGCCTCCTTCATGGGAGCAAAGAATTCTCCACTCCACTCAGGGCATAAATGATGCATCAAAGTTTACGGCACAATTCCAAATTTCAGGACAATTAATACAAGTTTTAGGCCTTGTATAATTGTGGGCGTTTATACAATGACATTTTTCATGCTTTCGTAGGACTGCCACGGCTCAAAGTTGGTAAAATTATTGTTTTAAATGAATGTGGTGAGAGTAAAGAGATCCCCCCGGTACTTTAAGTGCTTTTGTACTTTTGGTGCTTTCAAATTTAAAAAAAATGCTCCCCCCTATCAAAAGCCATAAATTTTGATTTAAGTAATATTAAATCTTTAATTGCAAAACAAATTGCGCGAACTCCTACTTAGAGGTCGACAACCTACGCTCAATCATCAGTGGGGCAGCGGCACGTTATTCGGCTCTTTCTCTAAGAGTTCCCAACGCAGGATCTTCTTCGTGGAGTGGGCTGGAGACCTAATTCGTTATGTGCCATCATTGGCAGCAGAACATTTGAATACTTTAAAGAGGATTTTAAAAAGTCATCGTCGCTTGTTACGGACAATAATTTTTGTGCATTTTATATAAGGTTATAATTTTTAGATAGTATTTTGTTCTATAATGTTCAATTATTTTTTATCTAAAACACAACTGTCTAAATATTTTTTATTTATTTTAGTGTTTTATGGTTTGTATCTTATTTACTCGTTTTTTAGTAACATAATAAAGAATTTATACAACTAAAACGAAAAAAAAAAAAAAACAGGCTTGTCTTTATATATATTTATTACACTACTGTTTCGTTAAAATGGTTATGGTTTTTCTTTATAGTAAATTCAAATGAAAATAAAATTGCAAATTTCCTTGCTTCTATTTTAATAACCCATGCAATAATTACAGGATCCCTTTAAATAAATATCATATGATTTTATAAATGTCCGACACTAAGTTTGAGCACACATTTTATATAGCATAACCATTTTTTTGGCTTACGTTACTTTGCAAGCTTTGCACAATCGAGTGCAAAGTTGGATCCTAACTCTTGAGGACGAAGACAAGTAGGCTTGAGTATCCAAGCCTTCGAACCATCACTTTACCCTCGGAAGAGGCATGCACAACTATCAAGAAGCTAGCAAAGTGCTAAAAATAGATGAAACGTAAATTATTAAAAGTAATATTGGAAAAATTTGAAAAATATATAACACTTTTAAAAGCAAAAAAGACTTTTTAACATAGAAAAAAAAATTCATAACTAACATATATACACTAGGAGAGTGCACAACCTCCGCCGTCACGGGGTCCTTATGAGCCTTCCCGAGGCGGATTTTTCACGCCTGGGGCGGCGTAGAGGGACGGGGGAGGTTCCCCTCGACGGAAATTCAAAGAGGAAGACGCTCCGGCACTGATTTCACAGCACAGCGACATCTAGTGGCAGAGTAGCTAACTTGAATTATTTTATTAGTATTTAGCTCGTTTTGCATCTTAATTCTGCACTCAGAGATGCCAAAATTTAATCAATTGTTCCGTTTGGGAATTTCCAACAACTCCACAAAGTTTCATTCAAATCCCGTTTCCGTACTTTTTGAGTTATCCTGCTGACAAACCAACAAACCAACGCCAGTGAATGAAAACAATACCTCCTTCGGCGGAGGTAAATATGCATTGAATAATTGAATAAGGACAAGGATGTAAAGTCGAATGTATTATTAAGACGAAAATAAAAATTAAATGCTATTTTAATTTTAACACATTTAATTATATATGTAAGAAGATTTAAATTTATTGTGGCATGAATGGCCGAGTCAGAATATATCATTTCTGTTCAACTTTTTTACAAATCTACAAAGAAAAAAGCACTCCCAGGAATCAAATGTAGCAAAAAGAAGAAATGTCACTTGAATATATTATAGAGATAAAATAACACTACAGGGTTGCCATATATATTTTTTCAAATAGCTAGAGGGTAAATTGGATATAAATTATAGATAAGGATTATTAATTCTTAGCTTTGACGTATTTTTAATTTTTTTCTCGGAGAGTATGTCCCCAAGATATAAATTAAATTAACTAATTAGAGGAGACTTGAGTGGGGATGGAGATATAGTTTAGCTTACACAAAGTGAATAAAGATCGTGTCCCTATTTTGTTAGGCACGAAGGACGGAATCACCATAAATAAATAATTTGAAGCAATACCAAAGTAATATAAATATTTGATTTTTCAACATCTCCATTTACACAAAATATAAGACGTGTTTGCAATATGCTTGAAACAACTTTAATGGATTCACAAATAAAAATGTATTATTTCTATGTAAAAAAAGTATGCTTGACATTAATCGTGGAAATAAATTTCAATTTGCACACATTCTTAAGAATTAATATGTATACTTGTCAATATACTTCTTAAAGCAAAAAAAACTGGAAGCGTAATTGAAGTATATAATTTTTATTAAAAAAGAATTCCTTTTTTACAAAAACATTTATGAACACCATATATATAAAAATGTATCATATCACTAAATGTTTGTAATTTGATAAAACATATAGTTTTAGACAAAGAGAGACAAAAAAGAGGTAGGAGGACCCTGTAATGGATCTTGCTTCAGAAAAATGATATTTTTATGTAGGTACAACAAAAACACATTAAGTATGATCCCTGATTTAGGAGCGCCAACGTGGAAATGGGTCTGGCGATATAATTAAATATGTGCCTGAAAGAGTCTAAGCTCTACAAAACACTATCAAAAGGATTTAAGAAAACATCGTGCATTATGTGACGTGAGAACACTATTTGAATACAGAACGAAATATAAGAAAAGGAGAAAAACTATAAAACGTAATTTTTGGCTATATTTACTTCATACGATGATGCTTCCATTTTTTATTTGAAATTATACGTTCTATATACAAAAAAACAAAATACTGACTTTCGATCATATTAGTTGGATGTTTGTAGTTTGTTTTATGTCGATTGTTTATTACAATCAAAGGTTTTTCAATGCGCAATATCCTTCCAAAGATGGAAGGCCGTAATTTGTCGTGGAATCCTTGCAAAATATTTATGTAAGTACACCTGAGTATCGACATGAAACTCCACCAATCACATGCTCCAACAAAACAATGCTAGAATTATGCTTTGAAGAGAGAGAGAGAAAGAGAAAGAAGAGGGGTCTAAATTCAAAACATATATGTAAAAAGGGAGACCACTGCCTACTCTATTTTAATATTAGAAAACGTATATCTTCTATATTATAATTGGAGTTTGTCCGTCTGTCTGTCTGTCTTATATAGACGCCGAAACTACAGAAGCTAGAGACCTGAAATTTGGCACACAGATGCATCTTGACCATGTGATGGTCTTGGGCTAGGTTAGATTCTGATCAGACCAGATTTGTCTGTGAGGGGTTTCGCGGTTTGCATGGATTTTTGAGGGTTAGGAGGCTCGGGATGTAATTAAATGTTTTGTGGACTTTAGCCGTAGGCATCTTTTAGTATAATCAAAACTAAGGCCTAGCGGCCTTGCAAAGGCCTCAAAAAAGGCTGGAAAACTTTGGCTGTCCATAGTTCGTAAGTGAGATGTTTTAGAGACAGAACGCAGACCAAAAGTTATCTGCATCTCTGCCCAAAGAACCTGGATCCGGAAAAAAATTCCGGATCCAGATACTCCCAGACCCGGATTATGACATTTCCTTAACTTTTGATTCTTTCCCATTTCGAAAAAAAGCTACTCTGAAAGTATATCAAGAATAGGGTTTCCAATCAAATCCAAAAATAATTTCCCGGAAAACCGGACCAGCCTGTCGAGAAATTCAAGAAAACCTCTGGGGCGACTTTTTAAAACATAAAAAAGTTCAGACCAAAATATACGATATGAAGGCCTTGCAAAATAAGCCTAGGTTGGTTAAGTCAATGTCCGGCTTCCAGGACATATTTGGGCCGGGATCCGGATTTTTTTCAATTTGCACGTTTTCGCAATATATTTTTGCATAATCATATTCAGCTTCACAAAGGGAGCAACTTTGATGTTATCAGTATCCGGATCCGAGGTCATTAAAGCCTCAAATCCTGGATTGAATATTAGGTCGAATTTCATGGACGAAGCGGAATATTTTTGAAATCCTAAATTTTGGAGGGCCGTTTTGGGCTGTTTATGGGATTGATCGCATCAAGTTATAAAAATAATATCTATAGAGTTTGGCATTTCTAATAAGTTCGTTTTTTTAAATTAATTTTGGTTCAGAATTTTTCGAGTTTTGGCATAAAAACTGGCAAAATGGAAAAGGGTTTTTTTCTCCGCTCCTGGGAAACTCACAGATTTCAACTTGAGTTCATAAGAAGGAACTTAAGAAGTCTGACAACAAACTACAAATAAATCATTCTCAAGTGTTTCATATATTTTTTCAGAAAACCCAAAAAACGGATTTTTTCAAAAAACTTAAGGGGGTCCCCCATGGTTTTTGGCATTTTTTTAAATTTTTTAATTTGTTAATATAGTTGTTCCCAATTGGAGAGAATAATGCAAATGTGAAGAAATTTTTAAAATTGGATGAAAAACAAAAAAGTATTCTTGGCCAATTCTTCATTTCATTACCTTCTACATCGGTAATTATCCTTTAATATCGCAACAATTAGAAGGGCTAATTGAAAAAAATACAAGTAAAACATGGAGAAGAGTAAATGAAGAATACTTATATAGGTCAGTCTCATTTTCACCAAAAAAATCCTGTATTCAAATAGTGTTCTCACGTCACATTTGTAAACCAATATACTAAATGATTCGTCCTTTTATATAAAGTTATTCTTAGGGCAGTAAATATGAACTACAATATTTATTTATGTATTTTCTGCCCTGAATAGTTTACTCTGTTTCTGTATATAATTTTAGTGTATTTATTTTACACTGTATAAAATTTTCACAGTTAACTGAATAAAATGTCTTTAACCGAAAAAAATATATATGTACTGACAGCCTGATATAGATTCTAACGTTGATATTTTTTATATTTCTCAGGAATAATGAAGTGTTCCACCACGCTCTTAATGAATATTTGATCAATATCACCATGCCTTCTACAGGAATTTTGCTTGAAAGAAACAAACAATTAATCATAGTCTTTTCCAGCTCTATAATATATCTTCTTGACATGCCATTTATTTAGGTTCAAGACTGAAAAATGAATGAATTGAAGGATTAAAAGCCGTCGTCGAAAGCTAATGATGTCTTTGAATGCTAATTCATTATAAACACGCAAACCATTTTGGCAGACTCAATAAGCAAGTAAGACTCTGTTGAAAATTGTGCTGGATAATGAATAGCCATGTAACTTTATTGGATGTTTAGAATACAAAACGTCATAGTTTTTGGTGTTCCAAGTTCTCACAATAAACAGTTTGTGCATTTTTTCTTGATCAAATCAACCTGATTATCTCTTTTAAAGCCTTATCCGATCTTCTTTTCCGGTCGTTTATTTGTTTTTTAATATTTCCTCTGCCGAAGGAGGTATTGTTTTCACTGGCGTTTGTTGGTTTGTTAGTTTGTTGGTTTGTCAGCAGGATAACTCAAAAAGTAGTGAACGGATTTGAATTAAATTTTGTGGAGTTGTTGGAAGTGCCAAAAGGAACAAGTGATTAAATTTTGGCATCTCTGAGTGCAGAATTAAGGCGCCAAATGAGCTAAATTCTAATAATTTTTTCAAGTTAGCCTACTCTGCCAATAGATGTCGCTGTGCTGTGAAATTGGGTGCCGGGAGCGTCTTCCTCTCGGAATTTCCGTCTAGGGGAACCCTCCCCCGTCTCTCTACGCCTCCCCAGTCGTGAAAAATCCGCCTCGGAAGGCTCATGACGGCGGAGGTTTGCACTCTCTGAGTGTATATATTTATTATTGATATTAAACACTGATAGAATCCAATGATTCTAGTTTTAAGAGTTTCCTGTTTTTTTTAATGGTAGAAATTTAGTCTGTCACCAATTAAGTACAAATATATATATTTTTGTAATGAATAAAGAATAGTCAATTTACGTTTTGCAATAGATGACTTGACAGTTTTATTTTTTATTTTTTTAAATATTTTTTCCGGTTAAGACATTGCATTTATCCTCATCAACAAATAGTGTAGATAAAATTCACATAAGACACGCGATAATTTAAAAAAAAAACATGTAATTAGGCAGTTCCTTATAAACAATACATAAATTCTTAATATTTTAATTACGTTGCATTGAAGATGATACTGCATAAAACAATTTCACACACGTACAAGAGAAAAATAACTACATCAATCATGTTAGCTTTTGTGCAGCAAAGTTTGCATATTTTACAAATAAGATTCAAACGAAGAAGAATCGCCATAATTTATTATTTGCAAATGTCTAAAGTAAAAAAAATGACCTAGCTATGCTCTTGGGCTTACAAATTATAATATAATATATTGTTCATACGATCACGTCATATTGGATTAGTTTACAAGGTGTTTGGTTTTAAATAAGATGTAACATCTTTGAAATTAATTTCCTTCATTCCCCTAATTTATATATAATTTTTCTAGCTTTTCTAATTACCAATATACTTTTTGAATGCATTAATTAGGGAGTCATTTCATGGATTTCAAGGATCAAATCAAGTTGCTTTGCAGTTATTGAGGAGAATTATTATTATTACTTGAGTTTCTAACAATGCAAATGCATATTAATGCAAGAAATGCTTCACTAGTAGAGAGAGAGAAAAATAAATATTCCATCTTGAATATGTATATATAAGTTCAAATAACATCCAATTGAAAAATATATGAAGCTATGATGCATCGAAGTTATAATCATTAACTTCTATACAACAAAGAAAACCCTCCAAATGTTATTTATCTGCAAATAAACAATTAGTTATGTGAATATGCATCATATCTACAAAATATGGAAAACTGATCTTTTAAAGGATATATTTTCACAAAAAGTAAGACATTTTTACTTTTATGAGATATATTATTTTTTAATAAATTTACGAAATCCTTACACTTTTAATTATATAAATTATTTTTTATAAAATTATTATCGGAGTAAAAAATATTGGATATGTAAATTGCTTAATTTAAAAATAATATAATTTATTCTGCATATAATTTGCATTCATTAAGGTACTTTCATTGATTACTACTCATTAAGGAACGTTATTAGAATAAATAGATTAGATCTCGACAAACGTAAAATATCAGCTTTTAGGAAATCAAATCCTATCGATTGATTGGGACTAGTTCAACTCGTGCCTCTTCGAAGCCAAAATTGTTGACTCATATGTCTTTTATATAAGCACCATAATAAAAATATTGATTTAACTTATCTTTGTAAGTGTATTAACTATATAATTTTCACAAAAATATACACTTTCACATAATTATCGTTAAATAAACATCCTTGTTCTGAGTTACAAAGTTGTTTCTGGCTGAATTGGGGCTTTTATTAGATAACTTTTCTAATGATTAGATAACCCTTCAATAAAATATTGGAATGTTATATTATTATTTTACAAATATTAAAGCTTAAAAAAGACCTTCATAAAAAACGTATGTGCTCCCAAACTATAAAATATAATTATTGTGTGTGTGTAATCGAGTATATTTTGCCATTGGGCATATTAGTTACATTTGTAACTAGTCTAAAATATATGAATAAATACAGAAACAATAAAATTATATAAAAATAATAAATAAAAACAAATAAAACAAAATGCCCATGCAGAATGGATTATATGGGGACGCTGCGTCCAATGGCCCTAGCTGCAGTCCTGGCTGTGTGAAAGGTAGTGGCCGACCTCAAGGCCTTAGACAAGTTCCACACAGATATTGCGTGACATGCAAAAGTAGCTGTTTCCCTCCCAAATGGGTACGCCACTGAAGTTGTGGACCTCATGGG
Source organism: Caligus rogercresseyi (assembly GCA_013387185.1). Lineage (NCBI taxonomy): Eukaryota > Metazoa > Arthropoda > Copepoda > Siphonostomatoida > Caligidae > Caligus > Caligus rogercresseyi. Next base: position 1,212,364 of record CP045896.1, read on the forward strand.
CCTCCTCGGGATGGGGAAGACAAAATCACCAATCGGGTTCCTGGCACCGCCGCCCCCGTCGTTGGAGTAAAAGCATTTCCAAGTCTCCATGGCCACCACCTTGGCGGCCACCTCGTTGAGGGAGAGAAGGCCTGCTCTCTCAAGGATATCCCGGATTTTATAAGTCAGTTTATAATCTTGTAAACGCATTATATACTACAAAAGATGTTTATATATTGACAGAAATAGCATGAATCATTTAAATTGTATTCTATAAAAGAGGGATTTTTTTATAAACACACCAAGATTGGAAAGATATTGATAAAAGTAGAAAATTATGAAAATAATTTTAATGCTATAATGCTTATTTATATCCAGTCGGATGCAATTCTATCGAACCAATTAGGCAAAAAAAAATTAGAAGTCGAAAATATTTATATAGTATTATAAAAAGAATCTTAGGCCAATGTTGAAAATTACAACTGTATTCTGAAAAAGTGATATGTAGGTCACTCAGCTAATAGTAGAGTTGGAATATATTTTCCCACTTCTCAACCACCTTATGATTAATGTTGTATTTAGGGCTAACTATCACCAGGGTAAAAGAGTAAAGTGATTAAAATAATCTAGCATTTCTGAAAGTTAATTTATATCAATTCACTTATATTACGATTATTGAATTATTGTTTTTATTGCTTAAAAAAGCGTAGAATTTTTCATGGAGTTGTATACTTTTCTTCTCTTTTAGTTATTTTTTTAGTACCTATCTGAATTAACAACAAGTTTGATAAAACATTGATGAAGATGGATTTTGGCGTTGGTTTTTTATTTACTGATTTAAAAAAACAGATTTACCTTATTCATAACTTCTTACATCACCTTATTCAATGTTAACTTTGTCATACGTTTATAATATATATATATATATATATATATATATATATATATATATATATATATATTATATATATATATATGTATATATATATCATGATTATCAGGAGTTGGAGTTTAAACGAATGTAGTAGCTAATACTCTAAATCGATAGATTCCTGAAAAATATATAAATTTATATATAATATATATATATATATATACCCCTATAAGGGTTCAGGGATCTCCTCAACATATTTACAGAAACTCTTTCATTATCCACAATGTCGCTACATTTTAAACATTTGAAAAATATGAACAGCCTTAATGTATGTATATATATTATATATATATATATATATATATCCCTTTAAGGGTTCAGTGATCTCCTCAACATATTGGTAGTAAATTAGATTTCCTTTAAATTAATAATTATTATTGAAGTCTGTAACGCCCACCATTTTCAAGAAATTTGCGGAAAACTATATTTTTACAAAAAATTTAAAACTTTGACCTCGTTGCGGGACTCCGTAATGTTGACCAATTTTGTTCAAACTTTGTATTTCGTCTTTTTTATCACCAAGAAACAGAAAATCCACAATGTCGCTAACATTTTAAACATTTGAAAATAAGAACAGCCCTAATGTATGTATATATATATATTTATATATAATATATATATATATATATACCCCTATAAGGGTTCAGTGATCTCCTCAACATATTTACAGAAACTCTTTCATTATTTTCCAAGGCACTAATAATTAGATCCTAGAAATATGATATTATTAACGTTATTGTTATGTATGCGACAAACTCAAGAATCATGGTTGATTATAAAGGGAGCTCAAGTTTACGTGGAAGGCCATGTTTCAGCAGCCACACATGTAAGCAAACATAATTTATCACAAACACACAAGGAAAAAAATACCTGAGGTAGATTGCGTCATAAAATGTCCTTAATTAAGAAATGAAGGTCAGTAGTCTTCTATCCCCGATTTGCTTTATTGCACTTAAACAAAAGACACACCATAAACATACTATAATATAGTTAATGGGAAACATCCTTTTTATGAGGTTATTTGAGCCAAAAAAAAACATTTTTTTATGATGTAATAATGATCAGGATGCCAAAAATGAAATGAAAGAAGGAGTGTTGAATTAATTGGCGGGAATGATGTGTTTATACATTTTTAGAAATTTAAATTGTATGAGGTCAAACATAGGGAGGGTAAATTTATATTTCATAGTTAAAAAAATAAATGTATGAGACGAACATATATTTGGGAGCTCGATAGCCGTGCGTGTTAAGGTGTGTTCAACTCTCAATGTTGGGGGCGCAGGTTCGAATCCCAAGAGGGGATGGTCATTTTGGTTACCTCATTGATAAGATCCTAGGTTTGATAGACTAATTTTAGTTCTATAATGCTTATTTATAAACGAACGAACCAATTAGGCAAAAAAAAAATATTTTTCAATATAATCCTTTTCAACTTAAATGTGTTATAAACTACTTCAATTTTTAATCGTACTTATTGATTTTGCAGTATATTTGAAGAAGAAAAAGTAAAAAAGATTTATTGATCTTCTCCACTTGAAGGTCCAGCTTGTACTCTCAACATCGAGAGTCATGAAGCTGAGACAAAAATAAAAATATCCTTTAGATCCAAACAAGTTTATAGACATTTTTCACTACCCAAAAATATATTATAGTATGTTATGATTTAAACACATCGTAATGTTTTTATGCATAAAACTTTTTGCCTGAAAAAGTATTTCTCAATTGAAACAGTTTGTCTCGAGGTGATTTAAAATTTATGTAAGTAATATTTATATTGTGTATGTCAAAGGGAAACAAAATATTTATCCTGGTTTGTGAACATTAGGGATTTTTGATGTTTTTCGTTATTTATACAGTGTTACACTATAAAACTTTAATTTAATTTTAACATCTTGATATAGGGTTGTTTGTTTAGCTCCTAGATCAGCCCCACCACACCGGACCTCAAATATTGTTATTTCGGTATTACAATCATCTTCAGACTAATTAGTAATTTGATGTTTCAAAATGTGTCTTTATGATTACTGCATTCAATGTTGTTATTGAGAATTTTCTTTAGAAGTGTTTGAAGAGTATAATAAAAGATAGCTATATTAAGGGTGCGATAGCCGTTCGTGTTAAGGCGTGTTTAACTCTCAAAATTGGGGGCGCAGGTTCGAATCCCGAGAGGGATGGTCATTTTCGGTCTACCTCATTGATAAGCTCCTAGGTTCGAGTGACTAATTATAATGCTATAATGCTTATTTATATCCAGTCGATGCAATTCTATCGAACCATAAAGGCAACAAAAAAATATTAACCCTCATATTTGTCTGATTTTTTGTATCAGTCCTTATATTTTCAAGAAATATACAATTGTGAAGAATGACCATAAATAGAGTGAAACTAAATATCATGAAATTAATAAAAGTGATTTCATAAAAGGTATTCTTCAAAACTGTCAGATCACAAATTTTGACCGGTCGTTTCTACAAGGTGGAAGAGGAAATGCCGTAAAATCTCATTTATGGCTGTGGCCGTGCCACAAAGGAGATGAATCAGTTCCCTGAGGAGTCAAAGCTAGGAAGATTCAATAAGAAAGATTTTAGATCTTGGTTTTAGTTTCTATATGGGTCGACAGAATTCGTAGAGATATACAATAGAGCTTATTCCCTCCAATTAGCAGAGATACATCGCCGTTCAGCTGTATTCAAGACAAAATGACGTATTTCTCTAAAGAACCCATCCTCCAATAGGAGAAAAACATCGTTCAGCTGTATCTGGACACAATGACGTATTTCTCTGAAGAATCCAATCAGCTCTATATATCTTTATATCTCTATGACAGAATGCATTCGACTGGATTTAAATAAGCTTTACAAAATCCGTCTGACACCAGATTAAATTCCGACTTGTGGAGGAAGGTTTACCTATGATCTAAACTTGTATACTTTGACTTATTTATAGAAAGACCGGACGTTATTTTACGAAGCTTTTAAAAACATAATTATCGCTAAAAAAGACTATATCAGATTGAGGAAAATCTATATCCATTTTGGGGTTGCTTATGAATTCATTGGATGAAGATCTCATGGTATATATACTTGTATGAAGACTCAAAGAACTGATATAGAGTTTTATGTTGAAAGACTTTAGCCCAATCTTTTATTTGGCTACATTCATTAAATTACTTTTCATCTCTCTAATAATATATTGTATATCCATAATTAAAGTGAACATATATTTTTCTATTACATTTCATTATGTCACTATTTTCAAATAGTACTTTTAGATCATTAGGCTTCATGACCTTTTGTATGGGGACCACTGCCTTTAGTAAAAACGTAATGACTTGGAAAGATTGTAAAGCAGCATGTTTTGAATGATATTCGATTACTGAAAAGCACGGCCAATTTATTTTTTTATCGCATGCATCTAATAAATGGGATCTAATATAGAATCACAATATAACACTTTTTTGGGAGAAAAATAAAGCCAAATATCTACTGCATGAACGAATACAAAAGATTCATTGATACCGATTTCAATCTAATGATGCAATGGATGTCCATTATTCCTTAGAAAATGTCATAAATTTCACGTTCTTTTATACATATCCAAGAATGAGTAATAAATAATAAAAAATCGCTGTACCAAGATGGTATTTACAGCATTACAATTACCCAAAATTTAATAGATATATTTTTTATAAAATTCAATTAATTCATTCCACAAATGACACAAATCCGTTACCTGCGAATGAGGCATTGTTTGATTGCAAAGGTGCTTGTCATCTCATTGCTACAGAAACAAAACCTATCTGAGGTTTTCTAGAAGCCCAGGAGAGAGACTCTACCGATTAGAATTTAATTATTCATTCCTGAAGCTCGTCTGGGACTTAGGGAATCCTCGCAAATAGATGTCTCATTTATTTCTGGCGGGCTCAACACGGTTTTTATAGATTTAATATTAATGCAAATGTCATCAACAAGTAGTTATATATCACCATAGATTGTATATAGAAGGAACTGCCATGTATGTTTGTACGTCGGTTCCCCTCTAAATTCTGGGTTCATCCTTTCCATTCTTTCTATGAGCTTAACTCAACATTAAATATATTCCTTGATTGCTTTTCTTTGAGCAAATATTTCCTCCATCTTGACTCCTCTCGGTTTCTAAAGCAATCATCAAATGGACAAGAACACAAAAATATGGTGGAAGGCATGCCCTTACCTGGAAGTATGACTATCCATTTCCCAAAAAAGTATACATATTTTGAAATAGGTGTCCTTCAATTATTTATAGCTTCGTTTTTTCTAAGTCTATGTCTGTATGTATGTTATTAGGAACGGTTAAGGAGAAAGAAATGTTTGTTCTGAGTATGGTATAATGGTATTTCAGCAGATATTTATTATTGGAAATTGTTTTATGTACAAATACAAATAATGATATTGTAAAGGCTATTGTATTCAAGGAATGTCCGATAATGCGTGAATACAAGCGTTTATGATTATTCTTTTGAATTTTCAGTGAATATAACTTGTGATTCCATGCATCCACAGAAATATCAATATGTAGGTATCAAAACGGTATCAATCACCTTACAAGGAACAGGAAGATCACCTCAGTAAGCATCATTCATAACATCCTCACTTATTTATAATTATTCTGATGAAAAAGATTTAAACCAAAAAATCGTTGGTAAATGTGGATTTCACCATAAACACAAATTTGTCAAACCAAGATTCCAGATTGATAAATGACAGGCCCAAGTTTTTGGAGAGCCTCAGAACGCACGTAGATGCCTTCTAAATCAACGTTCAAGCACCCCATGTAACTCTAAAAGGCCTATTTATGGTTTGTTAATGTTGCCATGTTTTCCTAATATTTTATTCGACAAAAACTGTGACCTCCTTCTATGGTTTCCATTCATTATAATTTGCTTATCTATGCAGGCAATCACGTAAATGTAGTGTGATTCCATGCCAACGGAGGTGTGCCCATTTCAATCCATGCCTATATAATCGATTACAACATTTACGAACAACAAATACATTTTTTGACAAAAACAGGAAATGAATAAAAGCACAAAAATAAGGCGTTGACTCTATTTTTCAACATGCACCATTAATTTGTAAGGCAGTTTGTTGAAAAGAATAATTTTAACACTCTTTGGGCTGCAATGCTGACACATAATGTTTTTGTAGTTATAAGTATATTTATATTCTATATTTTCATTTAAACAATCAACTTAGTTTGTAGATTTATGGCATTAATAATTATTTTAAGGAAATGAGTAGGATTTTGATTTTAAAAATATGTTTCCCTTCCTTTCCAATGTTGAAATATATGTTTACGACGTACATATCTTACAACATACATATTTACATATGTAGTCGGTTACTAAATAAACTTGAAAAAATAATTTTTTAATAGAATTAGTTTTATATGTCATACCCCTTTTGCATAATAATTTTTACTACAAATTTCATTTCGACTACTAAATCATCATACAAACTCAATTTTCATTAGCGCCGCCCCAAAACGGCCCATGCAGCAGGCATTCCAGGGGCCAAAATTTATAAATATTTTTCCTGACGATTATTTAGGTCTTTGGAGCACAAGAAAATCATCTATTTGAATGTTTTTAAAGGAAAGTGTTAATTTTGAACAAGTATATACATACAACATACATGTATATGTATATATGTATATATGTATATATGTATATATACGTATATATAGTTTAGTTTTTGTTTAACTTTCAGGCTAATATATATCCAGGAGGCAAAAATCAGCATTTTCTACGTCTGCCTTTTTTGTTTTTCATCGTGGACAAAAAGCCTCAAAATCCGCTCGGAACATAGTGTGTGTGGAGAAGGTGCCTTGGCATATCTACTACAATAAAATGATTTTCGAAATTCAAAAACGGTGATTTTGACCTCGACGACACTCTTCGAAGCGGATGACCATCAAAATTTATTGAAAAGCATCTGAAGACAGTGAATTGGCCGAAAAATTGATCTGTACTCATAACACAATCCTCAATCACCTTCATTCGATGGGATTTGTCGAAAAACTCAGATGTTGGTGTCTCACAAGCTCAACGAAGAAAACAAAGAAAAACGTCTTCAAAGTGTGGCTCAATACCTCGCTCGCCATAGAGGAACATGCGGTCATAAACAGCGTTTTTTTACCGAATTGTAACGGGAGATGAGAAATTGTGCATATACATCAATATGAAGCAAAGAAAGGAATGGGTGGCCCCAGGAGACACACCGAAGCCGAGATTCAAGCTGGATCTCCATCCAAAAAAGAGAATGATCTGCGTTTGGTGGGACTAGGAGGGCATGGTCCACATGCTCGAAAGAAACCCCACACTCAACAAAGAGATATATGCTGTATCGCGTAAATAGGCTATTCGAGGGAAAAGACTCGATAGACAATACCAAGACATCTTGCTCCACGACAACACTAAGCCCCATGTTGCACAAGTCGCCAAACCCACACTTCCAGAGCTCGAATAGGAGGTTCTTCAGCATCCGCCGTACTCTCCAGACCTTGTGCCTTCGACCTTTTCCGCTCTCTATCAATCGAAATGAGGAGTGTTACCTTCAACAATGAAAAGCACCTCAAAAACTGTTTCTACAACTTTTTCGATTTCGCCAGACCGGGCGATATTGGCGGAACGGCAACAATAGATTGGGCAAGAGGTGAGAGGAGGTCGTAATAGTAACAGAGAATACATCAGTGATTAATTTATTGTTTTTTGTTCAAGTAAGTCATTATAATTAAAACTCTGTTAACTTAGTTTCCAAACCTATATTTATTTCCATATATTAGGTAAAATAAAAATAAGATTATTTTAAGCAGACATGAGTCATTAATTAAAACAACAATACTAAATAGCATTTAAACAATTTGAGGTAAATTTTGGATGAACAGGAATCACAAGGAATATTATTCAGATAAGAAAGTTGATATTAATTAACCAACTTCTTGTATTCAGTTGTAAACATCAATAACTAGAGGCATATATACACTCAGAGAGTGCAAACCTCCGCCGTCACAGGGGTCCTTATGAGCCTTCCGAGGCAGATTTTTCACGACTGGGGCGGCGTAGAGGGACGGGGGAGGGTTCCCTTCGACGGAAATTCCGAGAGGAAGACGCTCCCGGCACCCGATTTCACGGCACAGCGACATCTATTGGCAGAGTAGGCTAACTTGAAATATTTATTAGTATTTAGCTCATTTTGCATCTTAATTCTGCACTCAGAGATGCCAAATTAAATCACTTGTTCCGTTTGGCATTTTAACAACTCCACAAAGTTTCATCCGAATCCGTCCGTACTTTTTGAGTTATCTTGTTGACAAACAAACCAACAAACAAACCAACGCCAGTGAAAACAATACCTCCTTCGGCGGAGGTAAAAATAACACTTTTCCTATGGAATCTATGGAGACTGCTAGGCATTTGTTGATTGATGATGGCATATATTCCTTCTGAAAAATGCGACACCTAAGAGCAATATTGTATGAAAATACTATTTGCTACCAAGGTCAAAGAACTTGTTATATTTTATTTCAAAAACTATTCTCCCCATGTATTTTTTGAGATGTTATAGAAAATTTTGTATATGCTGTCGGTATAAAAGTATAAAAAACTTAATGGTGGTTTGAATAAAGATGTCATGTTTTTTCGCAAAAAAAACTTGTACTTAGTCTCTGGTGAGGAAAATGTTTCAATGTATCTTTAGTAGTTAAATTTAAACTTAATTCCTTAAAGTTCACTCATATGGTTTTGAACATATGATTCAATTGAATTGGGTCCATAATATTCACGAAGAAATTGTACTTTCCCTGTGGATGAAAATTTGTATGAGCCTTCCTTTTGAACCTTTCAATATCCTGTCATGGTCACAAAGCTGTTAAGGGATATCAAAACGGTTTAGGGAGTAACCTTTTTCCATCTAATTAAAATTTGAAAACCTCCCGGCATGAGGGAAATAAAGGTCAATAAAGGTCATATTAAGTCCGAAACTATTTGTTTTTGATTGGACCTTTGAATTCTGTTTTAGAGCGCTTATAATAGGTACACTATGTAACAAGTTTTTTGCCCCCAGGCTGAAATTCCTAATTTGAGTCCCATTTTTTGCGTAGATTCCAAAAAAATGCCACTTAAAAATATTGTCCGAAAAAAGGTTTGGCCTTTATGACCTTTTTTGAAAATCATGATTTTTATCATTTCGAATGGTTCACGCCCAGTTATCTTCGAGCAAAGTAAAAATAACCACAAATGTCAGTAGTATTATTTTTTTCTTATGTCAGAGCATTTCAAATCTGTTTTTATAATTCAATATCCTTAATAGTAATTTAAAAAATAGGCTTTATATTTTAAAAAGTTGATCATTTATTTAGTATTCTATTTAAGTGGCTATATATTTTTTGTTTCGAGTCTATTGACTATAATACAAAAGAAAGATATTTTTGGTATATGTCAATGCATTTCAGAACAGTTTTTATAATTTCGATATCTGGCATGAAAGTAAAGAAAAGATCAATTTTGTAGGACGAAGTATTCATCATATTGAGTAACTACTTTAAGGGTGATTCATTGAGGTTGCATTAAATATTATTGTGATTTGTTACGAAGAAAAAAACAGGTTTGGCTTTTTATTTACCTATAGTTATTTACAAGTGTCAAAAATAATTTGATAACAATATTTGAATGTAATTTTCCAAATCACCGTAATTCTCCAAAAATTCAAATTATTTAAGCAACTTGTAAATAATTATATGCAAATATAAAGGCACACCCGTTTTTTTTTCGGAACAAATCACAATAACATTTAATGCAACCTCAATGCAAACACTATTATTGTATAACATCAAATATCTTTGACCTCTTTGAACATATATATTCAGTCAGCAGTGAAGAAAGAATGTCTTCAAAAGTAACTTTAGACCTCTAACATTCACAATAAAGAAAGCAATTATAATCCCTTAAAATAACCCTGCAATTTTAAATGGTTCCTTCCTTTAAAAAACACATTTTTCATTAATAAAATATAAGGAGCTTAAGATTCTAATATCATGCGTCGCTGCATGTTGATATTTATCTTGTAGGATCGTTATAGGGATATTATAAAAGTTTTCTTCATTAATATAGAATGCAAAGAAAGACAACAAAAAGGTAAGATGCATGTTACCTTTGTTAAAGTTGCTCTCACAGTTGTTTTATTTTGATGACTATATCATCAAATATTAATATAATATACTTTACTTATAGAAGACTTAGTAGATGTCTTTTCTATATTCGTCCATAAAGAACTTATTACATTCAATAAAATAGTTATTTTTAAAAATCAATTCACGGTAGGAGGAGAGGTCTATGATAAACTAATTAAAACGATTTCATATATGAAAGGTTCTGCGATGTACGTTTCTGTGTTTGATCCCCATTATTTATCCAACGACAAAAAATTGACGAACGACAACCAAAAAAGCTTTCAGTTTTGGCGCCAAAAAAATAAATCTTTTTTATGGGAATCCTTTTTTCTAAAAAAACCGTCATCACGACAAACGAACGATAATTTTTCGCGAACGTCAACAAGTCTGATATATTAGGTTGTTCCATAAATAATGAGGTATGTTAGCTATCTCGAAAAGTTCACAAGATATCTCAAAAATTTCAACGGGAGCGTCTTATCGCATATTTTTTCATGGTAACAGACTGTATGGCGACACTTAGGTTAGTATATAAGGTGAGTAATCGAGTCATTTCTATCATTCATTCTACTCGCCGCTGAAAATGGAGACACCCTGATTATGATAGAGTTCACATGCAAGCCGAGGCGGGTATCGATCACTGCACTACCTGCAGGGACCACAGCCGACCGGAACACCATGATAGAGTACCTGAGGACGACTGGGAAGCGCTTTCTCAGCCTGAAAAAGGACAAGATCCGGCTGACAGATTGTCTCCTCATGTGGGACAATGCACATCCCCACACTGCCACCGATACCAGGAGTTCCTGACCCGGACGGACGTGGAACCGGTGAAACAGTCACCCTACTCACCCGACCTGAACCTATGTGACAGGTCCCTGTTCCGGAAGTTGAAGCACTTGCTCCTGGAGGACGAGTTTGGGGGCCACGAGGAGGCTACACTCGCCGTTCATCGGGCGATGAGGAGGGTCAGTGAAGACGAGCTCTACGACCAACTCAGGAAGCTCCGGGGACACTGCCGCGACGTCATTGCAGTATGAGGGGATTATGTGTACTGATTGAGAAGTTTTTTTGTTGATTTGATGAAAATTTTGAGTTTTAATTGGTCGACCTCATTATTTATGGAACAACCTAATATATATATATGCAGGGTTGTGAACGGAACGTAAAATTGAACGGCGTTCCGCGGAACGGAAGAAATTGAACGGAACGATGAACAGAACGGAAACAATTGAACGGAACGATGAACGGAACGCTAAAATTGGTATTTTTGCGTTCCGTTCAAATAATATTCAAGAGGAAATCACCCAACCTCGATTTTAATATGTATTATACATTTTTATCAGTCATAGTTGTTGTCGGTCACTAAATTTAATTATTTAGTTACTAACAGAACTTTATTTATTCCGTTCGTTATCCCTTTCGATCATTATCGTTCTGACATCAAAACTAAGGAGAGGGAAACTGCGTCCAGGTGTAGAGTGTTAATTGATGCACTCTCTTTTGGGATCAAACGAAGATTTGGAGTCTACTTTGAACGTAAGGAGATGCTAATTGCTTCAGCATATCTCCCTGAGTTCAAAGTAGGCTTTTTAGATATCGCAAAGCAAGAGTTAGCAAGAAATTATTTACTAGAGGAGGCCGAAGAACTGGGAGATTTTCCTTCTAGCCAACTTTTGCAAGAATCGGCAGCGGAAGAAAAAGGCAATTTATGTGCCAAGAGGCCGAAGAAGACTGACTCAGCTAAGCAGGAGGTTGACTGCTTCTTAACCGATGAGTTTTAGGCAATGGAATCAATTATTGCTTATAAAAGGATTAAAAAGATTTTCATTCGATATTATGTTATACTTCCCGGCAGTGCCAGTTTAGAGAGACTCTTCTCCAAATCTTAACTTTTATTGTGAAGGACAAGGCAAAAGATAGGAGATGAAAATTTCGAAAAGCAAATAAATAGTGTAATTTATAAACTAATGTTATTCTTAAGATTGTAAATAAATAAACTTTTTGTAATTATTCTCAGATAAAGCAATAATTATGAGTAGTATAAACCGAGAAATTCGGTGGACCATATGTGGTTGGGATTTTTTACATATTTGACTTTTCATATTGTAACATTTTTGGGTTGGGGTAAAAAATATGTTAATTTATCGGGCCGAGCCTCTGGTTCAATTATTTTATATCTTAAATATATTATCGAAGTTTGTAAAGTTTTTGGAACTTTAATTGCGGTAACTAACTTCAAGCCGAAACTATTAAAGCCTGGTTTAAAATTTATACCCGATACATACGAGGATGCAGTGAAAAGTAAAGAACCTTCTTGTGAGAATTTTTTTGAAATCCAATTTTTGAACGGAACGCAAAATTGAACGGCGTTCCGCGAACGGAAAGAATTGAACGGAACAATGAATGGAACGGAACAATGAATGGAACGAAAGAATTGAACGGAACGATGAACGGAACGGAAAAAAGTGGAACGCTTGCAAGCCTGTATATATGGATATTACGTGGCCTTTTATCTTCCTGTAAATGTCGGTCAAAATCATCCAGGACTCTCATATTTTTTTAATTATTTAAGAAAATTATTGGTTAACACTAAAAAGAAGGATGAAGTCAATTTGACTATTTTTTCGACTTTAGAAGCTAATAGCTTAAATGTCAGTGATCTGATTATGCTTTAAATTTTATGAACTTTAATTATTTCACAAAATAGAGGCTTGTATCATATATCAAATAATTAATTAATTAAAGTCATAAAATTTGAAGCATATCGAATCACTGGCATTTAATTTTTAAGTTTTTAGAGTAAAAAAACAGTCAAATTAACTTCGCCGTCTTTCTAGTGTTAAACCGACAACACGTTACTCATGAAAAAATATGATTCCTTGAGCTGGTGAATTCTGTATACCATTTTCTATACACCAAGATGAAACAGAGACTGCCAATGTGATCAAAATAACGTGGTCTTCTCATAATTTTTCTAGTATAGAGCATATACACTTTCGTATCTGTTCAACAAAAAAACATATATATTTTTAAATATATATATTTTACTCACATGTGGTTTCCTTCTTCTTATCAATCCATTAATAATTATAGCGCATAATGCAGACGTGCAAGATAATGTCATTTCTATGGTGTGGTTGAAAAACCTATTTTCATATAAGCATGTATGTCTTACAACTATCTATCATCTTGGTTACCTAACTCATATTGACGGGTTTTTTACAACAACGAAAAAGAGTGACGCACGATTAGAAGGGATATACCAGCATACATACATGTACATAGGTATGTAAATATCTTTTTTCTTGCATATATATATATATTACAAATTGACTTTGTAATACATTTATGTTCATGCATATACTTTAGGCTTCTGATATGATGGTCACTCGGGGAAGTTTAAAATAGGAGTAGTACAATAATAAAAAGGGGGAGTTGATGAACAATAAGAAGTATTAATTTTATGAGATATCAATTCACTTCTTGGCTGACCAGGTGATACACTCAATCCAAAAAGTAATTACATCATTTTGAACCCTTATTGTCAAATATCTTTCCACTTTGATCCATGATATTTACGCATCCTTTGAATATATTATGCCAATATTATCCCTTTAATATTGATTGAATCTATATATAATTCACCAATTTCTGGTCCGTCCGCACGCTATCTCCTCCACATTTATGGTCAAATTTGAGTTTTGAAGGTACCTATGGAACCTTGGTCAAGGTGAACCTAATAAAACTATTCGCAAAGTGATGAAACCAGAAATGAACCAGAAAAATACCTTTTGGGATTATACTACCTACTTTCAAGGTAAAGAGAGGAAAAAATAAAAATAAAAACATCTCTGTGACTAAAATCATATTCTTTGTACAAAGTCAAACTTTGTATGAGGAATGTTGTACAAAACCGAAGATTATTGTAACTCATTTAACAATTAGAAAACCTATTTTATCTACACAAAATCCATGATACAATTTTAAGAAACTATGTAATATAAAACGTATGGGCGACGTTGGCGCCCAAATATGCGAGTATATAAGTATTTCACGCTCCATAAGGAGTAAGGTATGGTTCTATTCATATATAATCATGGACAATAAATATATCCTCACTCTGATTATTAGACTTGGAAAAATAATAAAAATGGAGTTGTTGGTGGATTTTTTTTGTTTCATTGTGAGTTTCCAAAAATACAATTAAATTAGAAAAAATACCGTTAAGAATTTAGACTGCTCACAATATAGAGGATAAAGATATAGAGAGCTATTTCCTTCATAGTAGAGAAAACATGGTTGAGCTGTATTTTTGTGTCCATTAAACAAAGTAATTTGTACTAACGTCATCGTAAGCTGATCATAGAGATAGATTATATCTCTATGATCAGCGTACGATGACGTAGTACAAATTACTTTGTTATATTGGACAAAAAAAAATACAGATTTGGAATAAGTCTCTATTATATTTTATCTATATGTTGACAATAGATATATAACATTTACTAGAGTGAGACGTCATCCATTGCGTAATATTAATTTAATGAAACCAGTAAGCCCAAGATGAATCATTATACTATCACTCAATTTAATATGTTGTTGAACAACCATATTGAGAAGAAAATATTTATTTGATTTGTGAATATGACTGCACACCCTAATATACTTGTATATATTGCATTAGCCTTGAACAGTGTGTGTAATCCGTTATATTTCAGCACGAAGTAGCTGGTCTAAAATAATAAATATAATTTAATAAAAATAAAACAAAACAATAATAAAAACACAACTAATTAATAAGCGTATATATATACATGAATATATAAAATATAAATAAAAAACCACATCGATTTTTTGGGGAAATCATGCCATGAGATCGGAGTAATCTATAGCGCCACTCCCTCGGCGAGAGCTATTGCTGCATCCCTGGCAGCTCTCCACGTCCTGGCCTGTCGCAACTGTGGACTTTTATTCCAGGCAGTTCTTGCAGCACATACCAGGGTATCTGCCTGCCAGAGGAGGGGGTTGGGGACGATTCCGGCTGCGTCGGATCTGGTCTCCTTTCCATTTTTTTTCTCGAAGAGCATGAGGCCAAGTGGGTTTCTCCCTCCTTCTTCGCCGTCCCTACTCCAAAATGCCTTCCACGCCTCCATGGCTGCCGACCGCACGGCCATGGTGTTGATGGATGGAAGCCCTGCCGACTTCAGGAGGTCCCGGACGGGTATGTGCTCTCTCCTGAGACTGCCAGTGAGAGTCCTGGCAACATCATTCAGAGCTACCTGGGCAGCTGCAAGCGGTCCTGTGGGGTTACTGCCTCCAAACCGTACGGGTGTGACCGCTGAGACAGCATAGCCGAGCTTCCCAAGAACAATGCCCTTGGCAAGTTGGTGGAGGTAAGGACCCCTTGGATGTGCTTCGCCAACCTTACAACCATGTTGGCCCTGACCCTGGCTGCCCTCGCCATGATGTCAACATTTAAGTTGAGTGAAAGGGTGGAGTCAAACTTTGCCCCTAGCAACTCCAATTCACTGGAGGGGGAGACTGTGGAGGGGCCGACCTTTACCTCAACCCTCTTCCTTCTCTCTTTACTGTCCCTACCACCCGCCAGGAGTAGCTGGGTTTTGTGTGGTTTAAAGAGAGCCCATTTCTCGCTGCAAACTCCACAAATTTGGCGGCGAGGAGGTTCAGATTTGTTTCCACCACATCAACATCTCTGCCCGCTGTCCAGACGCTGACGTCGTCTGCATAGCAAACAATGTTCTCACCCACCCCCATCTCCACTGGGAGGCCAGCCATGAGTATGAGAAAGAGTAAAGGACCAAGGATAGAACCTTGGCGGACCCCATACTTCACGTCGACGAAGTCGCTCCTGGTGCCGTTCCAATTGACGCATTGCTTGCCTCCATTCAGGTAGGATCCAAACCAGTCTCCCACTCTCCTTGTGACGCCAAGGTCCTTGATTTTTTCCAGTAGGAGGTCGCAGTCGACGGTGTCAAACGCGGAGGATAGATCAAAGGCCAGTATGCCTACGACCTTCCCTTCCTGGACAGCCTTTATCCATTTGCTGTGAGCCGTTCCAATGGCTGTAGTAGTGGAGCGGCCAGCCCGAAAGCCAAATTGGCTGTTGGGTAAGGCGCTAATTTTTCCCATATGGTACTCCATATCAGCCTTAACTACCTTCTCCAAGATCTTGGAGAGGACGGGGAGCAGGGAAACTGGCCGATACGAGGCTGGGTCCTTTGGGTTTTTTCCCTTTACCTTTGTGCACCGGAATTACAATGCCTGTTTTGAGAATGACGGGTACCTTGCCGTTGGCAAGAGAGCAATTGATCAGGTGGGAGATAGGGGAGGCCAGAACTTCAATTCCTAGTTTGAATACAGATGCCGGCAGTCCGTCCACGCCCATCGCCTGTCCCGTTTTTGGTCAATCGCTCCGATTTTTGGCTCCAAGCGATTTTCTGCTGTGTAGTGATAAAAAATGAGATTGACAAAGTTTCAGCCGTCAAAGGCCATTATTGTGACTGCACAAGCCACTCAAATTTCAAAAAGGCCGTTTTTGGGGTCAAAAATGACGATTTTCAAGTGGCTTGTGCTGTCTGAGTTTTAGTGAGAGTAGATGTGGTTTTCACTTGCGTTTGTTGTTTGTTGCGTTTGTTGTTTGTTGGTTTGTGGGTTGGTTAGTTTGGTTTGTTAGTTTGTGGTTTGTTGGTTTGTCAGCAGGATAACTCAAAAAGTACTAAACGGATTTGGATGAAATTTTGTGGAGTTGTTAGAAGTGTCAAAAGGAAGAAGTGATTAAATTGTGGCATCTCTGAGTGCAGAATTAAGGCGCCAAATGAGCTAAATACTACTAAATTTTCCAAGTTAGCCATTCTGCAAATAGATGTCGCTGTGCTGTAAAATTGGGTGCCGGGAGCGTCTTCCTCTCGGAATTTCCGTCTAAGGGAAACCCTCCCCCGTCTCTCTACGCCTCCCCAGTCGTGAAAAATCCGCCTCGGACGCTCATGACGGCGGAGGTTTGCACTCTCTGAGTGTATATATGCCTATAGTTTGATATGTAAAAAACCATCAATATTAATCAGATGAGATAAGTTGAGATTCAATATAGATATATATATATATATATATATATATATATATATATATATAATATAATATATATATATATATATATATATATATATATATATATATATATATATATATATATACAGGGTGATTCACTTAAATTGAGACTCACATATTACAAACTACAATCTTTGTATTAAATTTTACACAAATATTTTTAAACAAAAATGATAGCACAATGTGTAATTTACAAAATGTATTTCATTAAATTTTCACATATCCTTCTTTGGCCTTCACTACAGCTTTGAACCTCCTCACGGTGGAGGCAACACAGGCAGGAATCTCTTCCTCAGACAAAGAGGCCCAGGCCTGAATCAGCTTCTTCTTTAGAATCTCCACCGATGGCCAGGACTTGCTACACACCCTTGTCTCCAGAATGGACTATATTCCAAAGTCCATTGGGTTCAGATCTGGGGAGGAGGGAGGCCACAAGTCTTTGGACCAAAAGTCTGCAAACATATCAGTGCAGAAGCTTTGAACCAATTTGCTGGTATGGGATGGAGCTCCATCTTGTTGGAACAGTAAAAGAGCCGTAGGATACTCTCTTTGTACCCATGGGACGACCTCCTCTGAAAGAAGATGCAGGTATACCGCCTGGTCGATCTTCACGCCCTCCTCGACAAAGATAATTGGGGCCTTCTTCCCGTCCGACGTCACTCCCGCCCAGACCATGACTGAGGGTGGCTTTTGCCTTCTGAAGAGAGTCCTCAGCTGCACGGGGATGTCTTCCTTTTTTCTAGATAAAACCCGGTCATTCTGACTGTTGTGGGTGGCCTGGACCGTGAAAATCTTTGTCTGAGGAAGAGATTCCTGCCTGTGTTGCCTCCACCGTGAGGAGGTTCAAAGCTGTAGTGAAGTCCAAAGGAGGATATGTGGAAATTTATTGAAATACATTTTGTAAATTACACATTGTGCTATCATTTTGTTTTAAAAATATTTGTGTAAAATTTAATACAAAGATTGTAGTTTGTAATATGTGAGTCTCAATTTAAGTGAATCACCCTGTATATATTATATTTATATTATATATAATATTATTTTACTTCGCTGCTTCAAAAGATTTCAAAATCCTAGGATAGATAAGACATCGGATTACTTAATTATTCAAGGTTCAGAATATTGAATTTCGATAAATTTATTGAACATTTTTTTAAGTGACAATTTATATAAATTCATACATACTTTTACCTAAAACATCTATTTTATACTATTGATCAACATCACTCCCATTGAGTACATAAATATATTTTTGTAAAGGGCATAAAATATAGTTTTTAACTATGGTCAATGCTAGAGTATGGACACATTTTAGTCTAGACGGAAATATACATTCAAATTTCATCATAGTAGGGAGCATATATTATTTTAATACTTTTTTGTACATTATATTATTTCATTAATATAAAATTCATATTCATTTTTAAATATATGTAAGCTACATTTTTTAAATAGTAGAAGGATGTAGATACACATATAAGAAAATCAAGAGGAGCAAAGGATGATAAACTTTTGATTCAATTGGAACATAAACATAACTAATAATTACTTAATATAAAAGTTATTGAAATTTCAATAACTCATTCATGTCTATAACATTATTTATATATTTGACCATCTTTCCCCATTGAGTAATTAATTAATTTACTCCATAACTCTCTTACGCAGAGTTGGGAAGAATTATGCGGGTGACTTTTCAAAGAAGGTATAAGAGTCTTGCAAAGGAGTGCTCCGAAATGAAAAAAAGATAATATCCTTTTTCTTAAGAGCAAGATTTATAGAGAACACTGAGTCGAGAATTGTTAAATAATTCTTTGGACTATGATATTGTATAATCTAGCAGATAAGAATATTTTTCCAATAAGAACTTACTTATTAAAAAAAGTATGTCAATTGAGTACTTTTATTCTTAAACAAAGATGTTTCTTTTGATTGCATTGTTTGAATAGATGCATATATACACTCAGAGAGTGCAAACCTCCGCCGTCACGGGGTCTTATGAACCTTCCGAGCGGATTTTCACGACTGGGGCGGCGTAGAGGGACGGGGGAGGGTTCCCTCGACGGAAATTCCGAGAGGAAGACGCTCCCGGCACCCGATTTTACAGCACAGCGACATCTATTGGCAGAGTAGGCCACTTTGAAACATTTATAGTATTTAGCTCGTTTGCATCTTAATTCTGCACTCAGAGATGCCAAAATTTAATCACTTGTTACTTTTGGCATTCAACACTCGACAAAGTATCATCCGATCCGTTCCGAACTTTGAGTTATCCTGATGACAAACAAACCAACAAACAAACAAACAACAAACAAACAAACCAACAAACCAACGCCAGTGAAAACAA
>CP045896.1:1232058-1272556 GCA_013387185.1 Caligus rogercresseyi
ATAACTTTTTCATCAAAACTAAGAAATATTTGTTAATGGATAATGAAACCCTGAATTTAAAAAACTATCTAAAAGCCTATGTTTTATTCATTTTCACAACAAACAAATTACACACCCTGCTTACTGGTCCATCACATGTTAATACTTTGCAAGATAGGCCTTACCTTTTAACAATACTTAATATGAATATAAAACGTGAAAATAGAGAGACAATTTTGCATCTATCCCAAAAAAGTGATGGTTATTTGTGAATTTGGGAGAAATAAAATCTCAATATTGATGTATTTTCTTAAAATGACGCTTGAGAAAAAAAGGAGAAGAGAGAAAACGCCTTTTTCTATTCTAGCTATTTTTACTTCATAAGAAATGACCATAAAGATATATTCCTCAAATTTGACCTCTTATCAACAACTGACAAAATGAATCACAACACCGAACTATAAAAAATACTTAATTTTCATATTAACCCTTTGAATAATGACAAAAGGCTTCAGAAAATGCGCAATAAGCCCTAGAGTTTTGAATATTGTATTTAGCCTATATATGAGCAATTACTGCTGTTGGTCACTGTGCATATCAACCGGTTCTTATCGAACATCTTCTTACTGTTATCCAAAAAAACAATATCTTCTTTGCTCCTCCTTTTATTCTTCATATTTTTTGTGTATGAAATGCTTAAGTTAAGGATACCAACTATTGTAGCTAGATATATTTTTAACGGGATTTTTAAGGATGATTAAATGTCCGAAAGCGCATTTTCCAGATAATTAATCGAAAAGTTGAAATCATAAAAATTGTAGAGCATCTCTCATAGAATAACAAACGCTTATTTTTCGTATTTGTAAAAATTTGCCCATGCTTCTTTTAAGAAAATACATCACATATGTGTATTTTGCAAGTACCTTTATTTGGACATTTATTTTTTTCTTCCTTATAAGCCCATCGATCCAAGCATTATGTTGAATCATTGAACAAAGAGGAATTTGTATATTTATGCTGATAAAATAGAATAAATGATGAGGAAGCCCCATTTTTTGATGATGGAAGGTCTTCTCTCTCTCTATCTTTCTTCCTTCCTCACGTGGACCCCCATAACAACAACAAACAAAAAAGCACAACAAAGCTCTCTCTCTCTCTCCTTTGTTTTTTCCACATGAAATAATCCTTCAACATTCATAAAAGTACATTTATATCCAGTCTGGATTGCTCGCATGATTGCATGTGGTGCTTTATTGTATGTACAACTCTTATGTACGGAGGAGTACATAGGAGCCCTAGCTACTTATTAAGCTTTAAAAAAATAAATGAGGTTCCTCGTTAGGGAGCTTTTAGGCGTCTTGATTGCTTTATTTGTACACATATATATATTTATAGGCCTAATGATGCTTGTTCTTCTTTGATCAACTATAATAAGTTGAACAAAGATCTATCAATTATTTTTAATTAAGTAGTTAAAGTACTTTTTAGACATATATTTCTTAAAAAACCATTGGTTTGAGTAATTTTTTAATAAATATTTTTTTCTAAATGCATTTTTTAATCAAAATTTATTAAATATACATATATGAAATTATATAAATGATAGATACAGTATGACAAAATTATTTTTTTAAATAATAATTTCATAAATAACATTATAAGCTCAAGAGAAGCAACCCTAAATTAAGTCCTCCGACCAATATAATAACTGTACCATAATAGATTGATTAAGCGTTAAAGTAAGTAGCGCATGCATAACATAAATTCTTCCTTTTTTCCAAAAGGAATTGGCCAAAATTTTAGTTCTTCTTTGTCCGTAGGGGGCCCTGCTTTGATGCTAGAGCTTTTGAAATAATAGTCCTTTCATTACCCACAATCAGTGTTGGTCGAATATTACAAGTAGTATATATAACTACTTGTTACTGCTAGTTTATTAAATATTTATCTTCTCACTACTTTTTTGAGCATTCCGAAACAATAAGTAAAGGCAATTCAAACAGGATTTTTAAAAATCCTCACCAAACCTAGTTTTCATTTTTATAATAATCTTATATATGTTGTTGCAATATTATAAAGTGAGCACATGGCTCAAACAGATAAAGTCAAAATTCAAAGACTAAATAAATGACTTCTGACATTATGAGAGGCTTAGGTTTAATTATCCAACCCAGCCCTCGACCCCGCATGTCGATTGAGGCTTTTTGGATTGAACCCACCGCAACTCTGACTAGGTATAAAGGAGTCCTTATTTTCAATCTCATACACCCCAAGCCCTCGGGTCCCGCCTGCCGTTATGGCTATTATTAGGGTTGAAACCCACCGCCACTCTGGCTAGGTATAGAGGAGTCCTTACTTTCAATCTCATACACCCCAGCCTCGGGTCCCGCCTGCTGATATAAGCTTTACGATATAGGCTATTATTTAGTGTTGAAACCTAGCACCAAACCCTATTAGGGACCCTATTTTTCATTCAAATTCAGCCCAAGTCCTCATTCCACCTGCCGATTTAGTCTATTTTTGGGTGTCGAAACCTTTATTAGGAATGAGAGGGACTATATTAGTATTTGCAAATTTTTACATAAGCCTGACTGGGATAAAATACGTATTTATCACTCTCATTAATCCAAAGCCCTCAGTTCTCGCCTTCTAAGGCAGGGGATTATTTTAGTTCCAAACCAACGCAAACTTTTTTGTGTATATGAGGACCCAACAACAGAGAAAGTAGGTCTTAAGCCTGCAGGCCCACCCACCGATTTAGGCTATTCTTTTGGGTGCAAACTCTATGCCAGCCTAGGTAGGCATAAGTGGGACCCTATTTTTAAGTGTAATCGAGTATATTTCTTGCCATTGGGCATATTAGTTACATTTGTAACTAGTCTAAAATATATAATAAATAAAGAAACAATAAATATAAAATTATATAAAAAATAAAATAATAAAACAAATAAAAACTAAATGCCCATGCAGAATGGATTATATGGGGACGCTGCTTCCAATGGCCCTAGCTGCGGTCCTGGCTGTGTGAAGGGTAGTGGCCGACCTCAAGGCCTTAGACAAGTTCCACACAGATATTGCGTGACATGCAAAAGTAGCTGTCTCCCTCCCAAGTGGGTACGCCACTGAGTTGTGGACCTCATGGGCCTCCTCGGGATGGGGAAGACGAAATCACCATCGGGTTCCTGGCACCGCCGCCCCCGTCGCTGGAGTAAAAACATTTCCAAGTCTCCATGGCCACCACCATGGTATCATATACCCCAATCCCTCTGGTCTTGCATTTCATATGGGACGTGAGAACACTATTTGAATACAGAACGAAATATAAGAAAGGAGAAAAACTATTATACGTATTTTTTGCTATATTTACTTCATACGATGATGCTTCCATTTTTTATGATTTGAAATTATACGTTCTATATACAAAAAAAAAAATACTGACTTTCGATCATATTAGTTGGATGTTTGTAGTTTGTTTTATGTCGATTGTTTATTACAATCAAAGGTTTTTCAATGTGCAATATCCTTCCAAAGATGGAAGGCCGTAATTTGTCGTGGAATCATTACAAAATATTTATGTTAGTATCCCTGAGCATCGACATGAAACTCCACCAATCACATGCTCCAACAAAACAATGGCTAGAATTATGTTTTGAAGAGAGAAAGAAAGAGAAAGAAGGGGGATCTAAATTCAAAACAATACATGTAAAAAGGGAGACTACTGCCTACTCTATTTTAATATTAGAAAACGTACATTAACTATGAACAACGTAATATGATTGGTTAAAAACACAAGAGCGCGTAAGATGATGCCAATACTCCTGGCCAATTTTTAATTTGATTAGCTTCTTCATCGACAATTATTCCTTAAATATTGCATCAATTAAAGGCTAATTGAAAAAATACAAGTAAAAATGGAGAAGAGTAAATGAAGAATACTATTATAGCTCAGTCTCATTTTCACCCAAAAAAATCCTGCATTCAAACAGTGTTCTCACGTCACATATATCTTGTACTATTTTAAAAGTTTGTTTTTATTTCATACTGCCCATGTCTATAGAGATAAAAAGATATGAGAGCTTATTCCTCCTTCATCTGTATTTTTATGTCCAATATAAACAAAGTAATTTGTACTACGTCATCGTAAGCTGATCATAGCGATAGAATCTATCTCTATGATCAACTTTCGATGACGTAGTACAATTACTTTGTTTATATTGAACACACAGAATACAGCTGAACGATGTTTATCTGCTATTGAAGAGAATCAGCTTTCTATATCTTTATATCTCTATGCCTATGTCTTACTCATGGGGAAAACATATTGGTATTCTCACAAGTCTTTACTTGGGGAGAAGATCAACATATTTGTTGTTTTTTTATTACAAAAATGTTGACATACAGAGGGGGGGGGAGGGTTTGTGATGTGTTGGGCTTGACTGTATGTGCCAAACCTGTATAACCAAAATCTGAATTGCCTTTGTGAGTCTTATGCCATACTTGTTCTGAGGTGCTAATATTTATAATTTGCCTGATTTTGTCGCTCATATTATTGACTGATACTGACGATACATACAGTGTATTCCATCAGAAATGTAATTTTTAAATTGCGAATACGAAGTACTTAAAATACGTCAAATTCCCTCTTTGATACATTATTTTAAAGAAATAGAATGGATTTTTATGATTATTAAACATTTATTGGCCTATATTGTGAGAAGCAGATCTTCTGAAGCCTCACAAAAGTTGCTCCTGGAAATGCCCCTTCCAACTAGGGCTGGGACGGTAACCGCATTACCGCTATACCGCGGTACGTGACGCCTACCGCGGGTCTGAGCACGTCACCGTCATGACCGGCAAAAAAAAAATTGAAACATGGCCTGTATATGTGGGGGTGTTATATGTTTGGTGGCGGGGCACGGTCATAACCAGTAGGCCTATTCACCGTTTTCAAACGAAACTTCAAACAACCTTTAATCAAAGATGGAGCAAACCCGACCTTAGGATGTTGGGGAGCGCAATTTTCCATAAAATAAAATAATAGTGATTTGTTAACAATTTCAGTGCAATAGAGGTTGAAGTTCTTCTAGTTGTTGAATGTTGAATTTAAGAAATGTTGAAGGAAAAATATTCACTTTAAATGTTCCATGAGTAATTTGCACTTGTTTTGTATTGAAGATAAAAAATAATGCATATTATTTAACCCTTGTCTTGCGCCGTTTTTGTGTTGGGCGGGGGGGTGGGGTATAAATATAGCGGTATATCGCAAAACCGCGGTAATTTGTTGATTTACCGACCGCGGTAAGAAAAAATCCAAACCGGCACAGCCCTACTTCCAACCTATAGACAGGACATTCTTGTCATTCCATTAATAATGGCAACGAAGATCATTACATTAAAATAATTCCCATAATTTGTTTCGCAGATATTTCGAGGATTCTCATATGTCCACAGTTCTTCGTATTTTTAATGTGTTTTTGATGGAGGCCAAAGAACTTCTCCTCAGTCCAAATGGTTCTATCGACAATGTTGGATAGTTACTGCAGAATCTACTGGCTAAACTGCCTTTTTCAGGTTTGAGGGCATCAGTTAATGGTTGAACTGAAGTGTAATGATAAAGATCATGTCTAACGATCTTCCATAACGTTGTTATGGTGGGTGAAATTTGATGAGAAGCTTTTATTAGTTGGCAACTGGGGGTTTCTTCGAAGAAACTCTTAACCTTCTGAATCACTGTTTCTGTTCTTTATGATTTTGTTTATCTATTTTTCTTGTGGATGGAAACAGTTTTATTGAAATGATTAAGAACTCTTGTGAAATGGATTGGCTGAGAATATTTGTTGCTCTTCCACTGATCTTGAAGTAAGAGAAGGTGTTCCGCCAAACTGCAAAAATAGACTAAATCGACAGGTGGACACGAGGACTTGGGCTGAATTTGAATGAAAATAGGGTCCCTAATAGGGTGTGGCCCTAGGTTTCAACACTAAATAATAGCCTATATCGTCAGGCGTAACCCGAGGGCTTGGGTGCATAATATTGTAAATTAGGTTCCCTCTCATTTGTAATTAGGGTTGGCGGTGGGTTTCAACCCTAAATAAAAGCCTATATCAGCAGGCGGGACCCGAAGGCTTGGGGTGTATAATATTGTAAATAGGTTCCTCTCATTCCTAATTAAGGTTGGCGGTGGATTTCAATCCTAAAAGCCTCAATCGACATGCGGGGCCCGAGGACTTTGAGGAACTTGTTTTCTTAACTTTAAAATCTTCCATAAATAACGAAAAAAGGTGTTCTGTGTGTTGGGCCTAATGGAATACCCTGTCTTAAATTTCAATATTAACGTGTTTTTTTAATTTTATCAATAAGCAGGATTATGTCCATTGGGTGACGTCACATACATTCACAGTTCATTAATTTTCATCAAAAATGCCTGTCGAGTATTTTTTTTCGCGAAAGTAATATGTAACTAGGGTATTACATATTACTTGAAAGTAATATCTAATATGTTTGTTCTTTCTAGTTACTGCGCAGTAATGCAAGTAAGTATATACTACTCGCACGCGCGTTAGTGACAACACTGCCAATGTTGTAGTGATATAAATATTATTTCAAATCATTAAACTAATCCCTTTAAACTGTTTTAAAATAGGCTTCTGACGTAATTTCATGACTAGCGACATCTAACGTTAAAGAAAATAACCAAAACTTCGGCCAGTTTTTTTGTTTACTTTTTCCTTGCATCCGCTATATTATATCTTTGTAATATTGTATGTATATAGTAAGTATACGGTATACAGTAACAAACCTTTAACTATCCTTGCATCCGCTACTTTATATTAACGCTTTAGATTGAATAAGTCAGGAACACATAACTTGAAATAGGAAGCCCCGTCTATTAAGTGTCCAAGTTTAACTTCCTCCTTTTCCATTTTTTAAGAAACTGGTTAAACTTTGCCATAAAAAGGAGGGGTTCCTATTCCAGGATATATAGTAGTCCCTGAATATATATATATATATATATATATATATATGTATGTGTGTGTATAATATATAAATAATATAATATATATATATATATATGTCGGTATAAATTATATAAATATATATATATTCGTTCTCCAGTGACGTCATTGAGTAGTTATACTGCTTGGATCATGTTTGTTTACCCAGACCTTATTATACAGACCTTGTATATCTTACAATGTATACCAGTGACGTCAGGTTTGTTTATTGTTTATAAACACTTTAATGTTCAATTTGCCCGAATTTTAACAAGAGCTGTTAAATCTGGAAAAAATAATCGAATGCAGAAAAGTATGTACTTCTATTTTTATTGTAAGTACACATTATTCATTACATTATTTTTATTTCAGAAGACACTAGAAAAACATGTTGTTTCTTCATTTTGTCTGCCAAATTCATCTATTATTTTTTTTGATGTCCACTCTATTTACAAAACACCTATCGATGCTAAGAGTTCTAGAGCATGGATCCTTTCCTGGCTCATGGTGGACCTGAGGTAGGTCTTGAGGTCTTCTCAAACAAGAAAAAAATCTCTCTGCTGAACATTATGTTACTGGTATTTTAGCTAAGGTCTTTGAAATCTCAGTGAAGTGTGGCAAAGTTTCAGAGGTGGAGTTTGATTAGAGGTATTTCACTATTTCGTTTGCTGACACCTCTTGAATTATTTTGGCAACTCCCTATTCCTTCCCAGTCTTGTTGGATGCCCCTTCATAGCGGTTAGTTAGAAATTCAGTACTGTTTACAATAGACAAACATATACAAATATACATAAACTAAAGTAAAGAACACGACCACACATTGGGGTATCTGTGTTACAACAGTAAAATAAAGTAATCATATTTATATATTAAAAAAATTCATTATAACATTCTTCATCATTACATTTTTAAAACTTGATTATTTTTGTTTCCGCATCCTCCTCTTGCGAAACTAGGTGCCTTTCGTAGGACAAAGCGGGGCATTTGTAGATTAAATGATGAGCAGTCTGTGGTTCTTCTAAACAGAGATCACATATTTCACTCGTGTTTTTCCATTTACTCAAATGAGAGAGAAATGGTCCATGCCGTTATAGGCTTGGACAAGAAGTTGGATATCTTGATGTCGGTGTTTGATGGGGTTTGGCTTCGGGGTTTTCAGCATGGAGCGTGTATGCTTCATCTTTTAGTCATTTCTGTATCGGTGACACCATTTGTTGTAAAAGAAATCGTTAAGTGTTTTCTTTATATAACTTGGAGGAACACCGACATTATTTCGGATTTTGCTCACACTTCCATTTTTTGCTAGATGATCTACAAATTCATTTCCCGTTATGTCATTATGACCTTTGCACCATTCAATATGAATGTTTTTGTTCTTTTCCCTTCAATCAGGACCTTCTTACAGTTCTTCACTACCTTGCTAGTTATAAGTGGGTTGAAAAGAGCTGCAATCGCTGGTTAGGAGTCGGATCTAATTATAATATTTTGGAGAATTTTTCTTGATTAAGGAGATCTTCTACAGATCTTGTAATTGCCACAACTTCTGCTCGAAATACTGATGCCTCTGTGTTCAACGATACATTGAGTGGTGTATTGATATGTCACCCCTAGTAATTGCCCATCCAGACCCAGTATTACTTTTGTCATCTTTTGAACCATCCGTGTATATAATTGTATCGGGATTGGGGATTTCAAGGTTGTCCACCCAAATGAATTGTCCCTTAATGAAGTCACTTTCATGGTTTGTGATGGCTTCCTCCAGAATTTTGTTGCTAGAGAAGCTATGTCCACGACGTGTTGGAAGGATGCCAATACCATCCTAGGTGTTCCGCAGGAAATGTCTTGTTCTCCATTTTGATTGTGTTGCATGCGCTTGGACATATATATCTAGAGGAGTTATGCTCAGTACTGCTTCCATCCCTGCAGTCGGTGTTGAGCGAAGTGTATGGGCCATTGACAGAAGTGCTTTTCTTTGAACTGAATTGTGGATCTTAATCCTGTTTTTCTTTGCAGTAATAGAAAATCCCCAAGTAAGGCACCCATATGTGATGACTAGAGAGCGGAAAAAAATTGATGATTTTTGGCAAAAAATGTTTTTTAATGTTACCCAAATGAACAAAAATTGCTGATTATATATACTCTAAATTTGATTTAATGTGAATTTATAATTTATAAAAAAAGTGACATACAATAATCTCTGCCAAATTTTTCTCGTTGAGGTTTTGTCGACGGTCGCATAAAACATTTTCAACCTCGAAATGATCTCTCCACATCTACCGCAGTAATGGGACAGTATTTTAGAATAGCTCCATCCATTGGGATCATCCCATCTGGAAAAACAGCTTTACGTTTACCTAGCAGCACATCTCGTACCTATATATAGATAGATATAATCGTTCTCCAGTGACATCATTGAGTAGTCACACTGCTACATGTTTGTTTTTGTGTATTTCCTAGACCTTATTATACAGACCTTGGGATTATACATCTATTATTCTATAAAAATACAGATAATATTCTTTGTTTATTTCATTGTTTACTTCGCTTGGCAGCCATTTCAACTACATTTATGACGTCATCGAATCGGTTGAATATTTTGTATAATTTGAGTGTCCAGTTATTATAGGTCGGTGAGTAAGTCACGATATCTTTAAACAAGGAAATGAGAATGAGTATTTTTTATTAATATTGGCATTCTTCGTTTCTTCTTTCTTTATCACAAACCCCAATAAACACCAGAAAGAAGAACTATATACATAATATCCTAAATGTGATCCTAAGGAAAGCCTTTGAGAGTACCTCATTTAAAATGATCATCATTTTACGGATAACTTTATTGACAAGGTTTTAAATCATGTACCCTGTCACTCTCCTGTCACTTGCATGTATTGGAAAGAGGATAGGTAATTTTACTCTAAAAAATAAATCATGGAACCACCTAGTAATTACCCTTGTCAATAATATTGAGCGTGCATTTAGATGAAAGGGTATTTACATGGTTGAGAAGTTATTGGGGGAAAATTATGCCCTCCCATAATGTATATTATTAATAAATTGTAAAAAAAGTATTAATTAGTTATCAGCTTTGAGCAGATTCTGCAGTAATTATGAGCAGAAGAAAGCAAATATAAGGGCAATCATTTTCCAATAAATAAAACTTTAAAAAATATTACATGGAGAATAATTGGTTAAATTATGTGGGTTTTTAACACACACTTTCAGATTATTTGAATAAAACAAGATTAATGTACAATTACCAACTCGCCATGAGCAATTTTGTGCTGCAGCTCAAGAAATATCTGGAACACCTGCTTTAGAGCAGAGAAAAAGATATATTTTTTATTTTTGTTAATGAATGCCAAATTATTGTGTAAATTATATGAATAGATATTATAAACTAAAATGAATACTTTGGCAGAAGAACAATATCAAAATTCATAAACTACCTGTTTATCGGAACATCATCTTAAAAACCAATAATCAAAAATCAATGCCTTAAATCGGTTAAAATATAAAGTAACACCCTCATTTGAAACAGTTTATTTTTTCAATAGTTTTGAGATAGGGCGAAGAAATTAATTGTAAATATTTTATTCGTTCCGAAGCCACGGTCCAGTTATCTTCAAAAGCATCAGGAATGTGAGTCGAAAAAGTAGAGTATCTTGTAACTGCTGCTAAAATTATTCCAAGTAATTCTGTTGGAAGCAAAAGTTCTGTGGAGATTTACTTTTTTGCAACCAAAGCTTTTGAATTCAATATAGAGAATAATTTGATTGCGTTTGGCTTTGCTGATGCAGACTTTTATCCCCCGTGGGATCCAAATAGAATATAGAGCTGTACTTAATGTCTGCAGACCTGATCAGATATTACGAACCATGTACGGATTGTGGTAGGATCACCAACAGCATCATCCACGCTTTTGTGAACTGTCCCATGCTATGGGGTTAAAAAAAATAGTTGCCATGAATATGAGAGGATTGGAGAAATGCTTGAGTATTAATTGCAGGTCTGAATTCACATAGGACAAATTATAGGGCAATCAGATGGATATATATATATATATATATATATATATATTCTTTACAGTAGAGTATATTTTTTACAAAAAAGATATCTATCAAGAAATATATTGGTTTAAAGGTTTTTCAACATAAAATAAAGACCATATAGAAAAATAAAACGAAATACTAGAGTTTGAAACTTTGCCAACAAATCCTTGGATTACATCAAGAGAAATTGAGACTTGATATCCGTTTTTTAAAAAGAGCTTTGTAGGTATACCTAGTTGTATAATATATATATATAGCAAACACACGAACACGTAGAGGCAAAAAGAAGAAAAAAAAATGCAGATTGTCTCAATAATTATCATTTTGATTCCCATTCTTTTCTTTTTGTTTTTGTCATTTATTTCAAATCCATGTGATATGAAAGGAGAAATGAGATCCATTAAAGTAAATATCAGTGTGAAAACATATACATACATACCTATATTTCAGAATGTATGTAAAATATCAAAAAGGATGATAAGAAGGCGTCACTTGAAGTAGTAGCATGGGGCATCCGGAGTGGTCCATAATGCTTCACATAGTTTTTTAAATGGTCTTTTAGCTCGGCTGTATTACTAGACTTCTTGAGCATGTAACTAAGTTCCAAAATGATTAAACGAAAAGAAAAATGAAGGAGTATAAAACTTAGTAACACACTCACGTAAACACAGAGGGATTTTTCCAATAATAAAAATCAAAAAAATGTGACATCAACACTTAGACGGTTTGCCTGTATATCTAATACCTACACCATCTAAATAAGTAACAATAATAAATAATATTTAATAATATATCAATGAAGCCACGCACCCTCGTACATAATTTCAACAACACTAAGATTTTATGACTCTGTGCAACTAAATTCACATTATTTTCAGCAAAAAAAATGAAATTGGTTTAATAATATGTTATTTGAATTAGATTTTCAATTTTCAGGCCGAAACTCAGCCAATTTATTAACATCTGAAAAGGTTTGATTATTATTTATATTTTTCACACGTCCATAAAAGTAGTAGTAGTCCTTTCTATCAAACAGAGATAAAGATAATGAGAGAAAAGAAAGAGAATAAAGATATTTTTATGTCATAATTCATAACAAATCGATAATGTGACGTCATGTGTGATGTTTTGGATTTTCTTTTCTAATCAGAGGATTCTAAACATTGCGTTCTGCGCATCTTGTATTATCTATTATCTAAAGTAACACACATAATCCAACATATATAATAACTGGATACTAAGGTCAGTCCCCTTAAAGAACTCCTTGAATAGGTACATAGGTAGAGGGACTTAAAATGACTGTCTTTCACTTGGTGATGAAACAATGAAGTACATAGGCATGGGAATAGAAAAAAGGAAATACAGAAGTAAATTATCAGTGATGTTATCCTATGTTGTGTTTCATACAAAAGAACCCCCTTGAAATGACGTCACTGGGTAATAATACATTTGTTATTGCTACTTTTTTTTTCTTTAGTACTTATTATTTAGACCTTGACTGCTCCAGAGATAACATGAATCCTTTCTTCTCTTCTTCGTTTCATCAGCTGCTACCTCAGACCAAAGAAATATAAAAGTTCTTTTATATTTTCTTTGCGTCAGACATTGATCTTCCTCTTTGTATTCAGTCTATTGTGCATCGAGTTATGATTTAGATCCATAGAGATATAAAGATATAGAGAGCTTATTGGACTCGTCAGAGAAATACGTCATTGTGTCAATAATATAGCTGAACGATGTTTCTCTGCTATTGGAGGGAAGAGAAATACGTCATTGTGTTATATTTATATCTCTATGATTCTATCTCTATGATCAGCTTACGATGACGTAGTATCAATTACTTTGTTTATAGTGGACACACAGAATCAGCTGAACGCTGTTTCTCTGCTATTAAAGGGAATCAGCTCTCTATATCTTTATATCTCTATGGTTAGATCGGTGGTAGCCCAGTGGGAGTATTAAACAAATTATATTAGCTTAATAGGTTCATAATGTCATTTTTACAGTCATATACGAATTTATTTAACTTAAAGTATTACTTTATTTCCCCTCCACGATTTTCCTACAAAAAAAAATAATAGTAATCGATACTTTAACATAACAACTAATGTATTGCCATGGGAAGGTAAATTATGTCAATATATATGACAGCTGATAGAATAAAATATTCAATTTATGTCAAACTGGATGCAATTTTATCAAACCTGTAAGCGAAAAAAGTTGTAAGTATTTTAAAGCCTGTTGAGGGCACTTGATATACAAAAATGATAATCTTCACACTAGGAATATGGGAATACAATCCCTTTATTAGAAGCCCCTGGGTTTTTGGTCCAACACCCCACGAATCCGCTCTTGTCAATAAAAGTGACTTCATTGTTTTTGTCACACTTACTTATTTTGGCGCTATATTGAGAAAGAAAAAAATAGTATTTGGATTTTGAATGCCTCAAGTTGTAATTGCTTTTTATCTAAGCGCTAAAATCTTATTCGATTACGTCGATCTGTTATTACATTAGCAGAAAGAAAGAAAAAGGAGTAACAATAAAAAGTCATATCTATGGTGCTTTTTTGTATATATTGAATTGCATTGCATTAAAGAAGATCATAGCTACAGTGCAAATGGGTCCGAAATAAAATCAAGTTTCCATTATATAAAAAGCTACCAGTTTCAGGTTTGTGTTCAGTTCTCTTCTCCTTTTCCAGGGGGTCTAGTTAGATAGTCATTGAAAATGCCTTACAATTGTTTGAACAAAGCAGATAGCTTCTGCCATACTTATTGTGTGGTAACTTTTTTGTCACAGAAACGTAAGATGAGTGCGATGGTTAAAAAAGTAAACACCTTTAGGCTGCCAAATTGGGGACCAAAACAAGAGCTGAGCTCGACGTGTTTGTTGCAATACCTGTACAAGATATCTTCGACAGTGGTTGAGCAAGAAGAGAGAGGCTATGACATTTGCTTTTCCAATGGTCTTCTAACCATTCCAGCGACGGCTAATTCTGTCTGAGTCACCGATCAACAAATGTTTGACGAAGAAGAAGCTTCAGAATGTGTAATACCCTGACATTCCTTCAGCCAGACGCCCAGTATCCCATAAACATGATCAGCCATTTCCTATACCACCAGAAGAGTTAACTCTACATTCAAAAACTATAATGAAAAAAGCGGGGATCCTGACTTCAGTCCATCACATGTTGAATCTAGCGAGGTTAACATGATCACACAGAATGAATTGTACGATTTGGTTCGTGATCAGGATTTGCTTAATACCAAGGCCGAGTTGCTTGGATCTAGACTGCAACAGTAGAGGCTCTTGACAGCGAATGTTTCCATCTTCAGTTTCCGCACCAGGCAAAATACATTAAAGCATTATTTTCCAAGGGAGGTAAACTTGTATTTTGCCATAAAGTATCTGGATTGATGGACGCTCTTGATGATAACTATGATCCAAGGGATTGGCGCCTCTTCATGGACTCATCAAAGGCAAGTTTAAAACTGGTCATGCTACTCATATCAAGAAAATTTATGAAAATATAAAAACCCTGTTGACATCCATTAAGTATGATTGGCTATGAATGGCTACTTTTTGGTGACCTGAGGGTGATTGTACTTGTGCTTGTCTTTAAGGTAGATACACCAAATAATGCTCCTTTTTGTCTAAATGGGGTAGCCGAGCTAGAGCTGCTCATTATGCCAAATCGGTACTCTCAGGAAGCAAAAATGCCTTACAAAAAGCACATATTAATTTTTCTAAAATCTTGCAGCCACTTTTCTCTATTAAACTGGGTTTGTTGAAAAACTTTTTCAAGTGTATGAACAAATCCAAATCTACCTCTCGGTATTTTAGAAAGAAGTTTACAAGGCTGAGAGAAGCGAAGATTAAGGGAGGCGTTTTTGTGGGGCCACAAATTCGTGAGCTACTACGAGGTTCCGGAGCTTACTTGTGGCAGAAGAGAAGATAGCATAGGAGGTCTTCAATGTAGTTGTTGCATGTTTTCTCGGAAATACTCGTGCGGAAAACTATGAAAAACTCGTAGATTATTTGCTGTCAGCTTATACAAAACACGGCTACAACAAGTCTCTAAGAATCAAATTCTTCACTCTCACCTGGACTTTTATCTCTGAAAATTTTGGAACTGTGATTATGAACATGGGTAGCGTTTCTACCAAGACAGTACAATGATGGAAAAGAGACACCAAGGGAGATAGAGTCCATCCTTGCTTGCTGACTTTGTTGGACGTTGAGGCGAGATGCAACATCGACTGAGTACAAAAGACAGCCTAAAAGAAACTAGAAGCTATAAATAACTATAAATAATCCAAATGTACTAATGTGCTCTGGTAAGGACGTCTTTTGGTACCTTTTGATGTTGGAAAGCCTATTTATGGATCCATATTATTATTATCATTTTATAAAAACGGTTACATAGAATAAACGTATCTAGAAATGAGATGTAATATTTGAAACCAGCACCAAAAACTTGGTAATAAGTGGCTAATATTGTTGCGGCAGCAAACGACTTTTGAAAAATGGTTGTCTACTGTAATAGGCAATTACTAAACTTCAAACAAAAAAAAATATTATTAAGACAATAAAGATAATGTCTTTTCCATGTCATGAAATAGTATGCTAAATTTTACTAAATCCAATATACATCCTTTATGAATGACAAGTCCACGTCAACTATTTTCATTACATTTAATCTTATCAAAATATAATGTTCATATGGCCAACATTTTTGTTCATGAAATTTTATATTTCAATTGAAGTTTGTATTTATTTGGACAAAAATATGTGAAACTATATACTACTACACAAACACCTTTTTAAAAACGTAATTTATAATAATATATAGAATACACCAACATGAGAACATTTGTTGGAATAATTGAATATATATATATATTTATATATATATAATATGCGACATAATAAATAAATATACATTAAATTATTCTTTCCGTGTGAAGTTATCAAGAATATTATAGATTACACCAATATAATTAAAGTTGTTTGTTCAGAATAAAAAATAAATATCCTCTTCCTCAAGTTCTAGTAAATGGAATCCCCATTGATATATCCTTATAAACAAACTCAAATAATATAACGTTCATGTACAAAAATTTGTTGCTTAGCAGTTTCTTAAATATCTGTTACTTCCTAATTTTGCATCTTGTGTTTTAATTAAGAATGCATTTTTCTCATTTAATCAATGAAAATTCAATATATGCATGCATGTGAGTCCTTTATTTTTAGTAAATGCTAGTTGTGATAAGATCAATTAGCACAAAAAATGTAAAGCAATTAACCATTACTGGGGAAATATATTAAAATGTCCTGGATGTATCAATAAATCATTATATTAATAAAATCCTATGAACTAAATTTCTCGTCATAGATGTCATTTTTAAAAATCCAATTAGATTTCCAGGATTTAAATATATGATATATTGATATTAATATATCATAGTTTAAGCTTTTTATTTAATAATTTATTTTTTCTACGCAATTATACATTTTATGTGCATGCTTGTATGTTTGGTATACGCATGGGATAAAAGATTGAAAAATAAGAAGAAATAAGTGCGCTAGCTCATTGTGTTAAGGCGTGTTCAACTTCAATGCTGAGGGCACAGGTTCAATGCCCGAGAGGGAAGGTCAGATTTAATCAACATTATTCTTACGTTAGACAACAAAAAAAATATCATTTCTTTGTTCAATATTTACAAAAACATTCAATCAAAATTATACAACTTTCGAGTTACAAATGTTTAATTATTACTAATCTGGGCAATCCCCTCGCAATATATTTGTAGAGTTTTTAAACCTTTTAATAAT
The DNA here is from genome assembly GCA_013387185.1 of Caligus rogercresseyi. NCBI lineage: Eukaryota > Metazoa > Arthropoda > Copepoda > Siphonostomatoida > Caligidae > Caligus > Caligus rogercresseyi. Next base: position 1,248,916 of record CP045896.1, read on the forward strand.
GTCGATTTGTCCTTTGGTCATCATAATGATTTGGAATTTCATGTGAGGAAATGAAGGGTTTTACATATATTTAAGATAGAATGAATGATGGTCACGACATAATTATAACATACATCATAACGATTAAGTTTCAATATCATCCCTAGCACAGAGATGATTAAAGACTCTCATATCAAGTGAATTTTGATTTGTATAAAACTCACAAAGAAAGGCAGTTGCTGGATCATGGAATGACTATTTTGGAAGAGCATCGGCTAATATTGTAGCTAGTTTTGTTTGTACTGCATGAGTAAATCGCGTATTTGACATTCATTTTGTTAAATTTTAGACTATAAACTTATGTATTTGAAATGCATCGGTTATATATATATTTGTTATTGTTTATATGAAAAAAGTCATATTTTGCTTTCATTTAGATTTTATTTTTATGTTATGTTCATTTATGAATTATATACTCATACCATGTTTTTTAATTACTTTTACTCTATAAATGTAAATGTCATTTTTTGCCCAATTGGTTTGACAGAATTGCATTCAAATGGATATGAATAAGCATTTTAGTGTTCAAATTAGTCTATCGAACCCAAGATCTTATCAATGAGGTATACCAAAAAAATGACCATCCCCTCTCGGGATTTGAACCTGCGCCCCCAACATTGAGATTTGAACCCGCTTTAACACACATGACTATTGCACTCTCTTAATATTGTTAATGTTATTTAATAATAATTTCAAATAAGTCATTTTTCAAAAGTCAATTCTTCATAAAATAGCTTCGCTTGACGTGCATCTCTTGAATGAGCAAACAAACTATGTTATATCCTCATAAAAATATACTTTACAATTCTTATGATTTGAGCGTCGGCAAACACCTTTCTCTAGCTGATAAACATAGTAGTAAACAGGAGTAAATTCCTCTACGCCCATGATATGGATCAACGCTCCTACCCTCCTTGTGTGAGTAGTGTGTTTTTAAATGGCCTTCCCATCTAAAACATTAATCTTTATGGCATTCCATAAACAAAGAACCTGTGTGTTGAAAGCGCTAGCTTAACTTTAATCTTAAATTTATTTGTCAATTTGGCTGGTAGAGATTACAGGCTGCCCCAGATATACATATACTTGGTCTAATGAGACTATGTTAGAAGATTTCAAAAAATATAATAATGATGTAGAATGCAAAAATTAATAAAAAGGTGGTAGGTCATGAAATATATCTTAGATAAACATTTTTTCAGTTTGATATTCTTTGAAATAATAAAAAACTGTGAAATAATTAGTTGAGTAAATATTTTTGATCGTATCTTTTCGATATTGTTGGTAGGCTACAAATAGGTGACAAAGGTTAAAGGCCAAATAGTATGAGGCAGGAACGGAGTGGGAATAATTTATCCACCGGGACAATTATGCCCTCGCCGGCCTTATACAGGCCCCAATATGCCATTGGGAGGCTGTCAACGGCCGTTTATGTTTCTTGAGGCCAGCGGCTCACAGGGAATAGTCCCGGTACTCCCGTTGGCCATTCCGCCTTAGGTATGAGGCATTAAATATTGATAACGTCATAAAAGTAGTTCAGTAAAATAAGTTTTATAAGTTTCTAAATATCTATTTTAAAAATATGCCAAAGGATAGAAAGTCTGGATATATTTTTATTTAAATAAATATAATTTCTCTAATGTTATGAAATGCGAATTCATGGTGTTTATTCATTAATTGCGATTAGTTAAGCAATGCAACTTTGTTTTTTTTTTCGTTCAAAAAAACCCATTTTGCTCTATAATCTGCGAAAATTGTATAAAGTATAAAAATAAAATACTCTAAATTATATACAGGAAACAGAGTAAAACTGTTCAGGGCATTTACGAAAGTACATAAATGAACAGTTGAAAACCTCGCTATGTCTTTTTAAAATCCTTTTTATAGTTTTCATGTAATGTTTTGATTGGCACATATTTAATTATGCACTATCACATTTGTTGCTTTGAAATTGGCATCTTCCACATTATGGGACATTGCATCTTCAGCCATCTGGAGGTCCTCATGTACATTAGAAAAGTTTGACATTAGCTAAAGCTCTCCTCGCCTCTTTCTCACAGCACAATCTCAGCAAGTGATATCAAAATGTTATTGTCTTCATTTGAAAATCTCTCTTTTAATTCAGAAAGTAACCTGTCTATGGCATCATATAATACTTTAATTCTGCCTCTCTGGACGTTAATATAAGAGAAAAAGATGGTATATTCTTCAGAAATCTCTACTATCAGGACTTGTATTCTTTTATGGATTTTTCTTTCTTCTTGATGCCTCATCGTCATCACTTTTTGTAGCCCTTATGATTTTTTGCCGTTATTTAGCTTTTCCCCAACCAGAGAAAGCATTTCTTCATTTCAACACCCAGATAGAGTCTTCATGATGACATCCATGTAGCTTGGGCGGACATCACGTTCACTCTATGATCCGGCAAGTACCGAGCCAAGGAATCGGTGTTTTGAGAAATTCACCTTAAGTGTGTGAGTTCCGGAGGAACGGACCTCCAGCATTCTCTTCTCCATTTCCTGGACATCCATTGAGGATTTAGCATCGTTTTCATTCGACATCCTTCAACCGGACAATTATAATTCTTTCTGGTTGCTGATCAAAGGCTTTAACATCTGTCCATCTGCAAGACCAGCGAGTTTCACTGAGAGATTTCAGCTGGATGTATATTATAGCTTCCAGGTCAGCTCGCACTTTCAAAGAACGCAGAGTATTTTCACGCTTTGGCGAATTGAAGAAGCTGTGAATAGACTGGATAATACCTGAAGTTGAGAGTAGCATTTTCTTACCCCTATTGAGTGTTATTTTTCTTCAAAAGGGGAAAGGCGTGCAACTTTAAATGTGAATTAAGGTCACATAAAGGTGGAAAGCTCAGGGCCTCCTCTTGGTTATAATTCAAAATCTGGTTGCTTTCATAATTTCAGATTTTTTCTTCAACTTAAATGCCCGAATACCTCAACCAATTTGCCCAATTTGAGAACTCACCCGATTTTTTTTTTTTTTTGGGGGGGGGCAGTTGCCCCCTTTGTCTCCCTGTCTCCTATGCCTATGTCATTTCCATAATCAACAGGCCTATCTATATCCAATTTAACGTTACTGTATCAAAACAACCTAATATAAAACCAAACTTAAAAGATAATTAACAAAAAATATAAGGAACTAATTTTAAGACTCGATATTCGCGAATATTCAAAATAAATTGCTGAACCCCTTTCTCAATCTGCAATATAAGCAAGATATGGAACTTTCTCGCATTGTTGAGCTAATCCTATTCGATTGATGTTAGCAAACTTAAGCATCCAAAGTATTTGCAAGTCTGAATCAAAGCCAACAAATACAGTATGTATTTTTTTAAACAATCGGGAGATGCTGGGAGACAACAGAAACATGGGTACTAGATAAAATAATGTAATTTTTGTCCTTATTTTATGATCCATACATTACAAACCAAATGACACCTTATAAGACGACCTATGAATTATGTCAATCTTCTTTTGCATACCCACAAAAGTAGTTATGAAGTGGAGAAAAGAGTCACCAATCCCACTAAATTTTATTGTTTCTTGAGACAGTTCAGTCAATACTACAAATATTCCTTTTGCTCACTTCACTATTGTCTGAATAGCCATGAAATGTTGGCATTTATTCTTTAAACATTTTTTGTGGCCATGTCAATGTCTGTTACTATAATATATATAATATATGAGGCTATGATCAAATCCAATATCCCCCCCCCCCCCTCCGTCTATATATATTTTTCATATATATATTTCAATATCACTCACGCAACACACCAAATAATGTTGTATAAAAAGTATAAACGCAAACATAGCGTGGGCATGTCATAAAATTTGATTCTATGTAACTCAAAAGACGCCCAGAGTTATTGAAATTTTCCACACACACACAGCCAAACGGCGGCTTTCTCAAATGGTCTCGAAGCATGGATAAGCATGTAAATCTATACCTATATAACATAATGAATATCTCCCTTTATGGTATTGTCTACGTCTAAGGATTTTTTGTTTAGTATTTATTTTCTACACGCATACAAGTTTTTTTTTCTCTTCGTTGTGTTAAACGAAAATCTTTTTTTTTGTCAAGGACCACGAGTATTCATGCAGGTATTGGAAAGCATGTTATCCAAGGCCTTAGATACTACCCATTCAAATAAGTCTGTCATGGACACAATGGGCAATGGTGGTGAATATGGGAAAAGCATACTAAGAACTCATTAGCTATGCCACCAGGTGTTGAATGGTAACTGGCTCTCAACGGAAATGATAGCAGTTAAAAGCATACTTATTTATTATTTTTGGCTTACCGCGTGAATCTACAACGACGTCAGAGATAAGTATGTTATTGCTTAAATTTTCTAAGATCTCTATCTCTCTGCTCCTATATGTCCCTCTGCTCCTTTATGTTCCTCTATTTCCATCCTTTTCTTTAATAAATACATTACCAGATGGGGTGACAGGCGTTTTATTTGATTTTTTCTCAAAGAGACTATATATAAATATTTGTATATACCTAAATAGTTCCTTTACAATGTAATACATATTAATAAAGATTAGATAAAAGAAGGAATTACTCATTTACCCTTTCGTTTACAGATCAATGTTAACTTTGATTAAGACCTATATATATATAAATGTTTTACGAAGAGACAGAATGATTCCTTGTTCTATATTTGAAACGAACGATTTGTCACATAATTTTGTAATCAAAGGGATTAAAGGACTAACACCTTCGATTATCTTGTCCAAACTCATCTGTATTTTGTAAGAGGTATTTCTTTTATACCTCTTATTATAAATATAAACATTCTTTTTAAGTTTTTAATAACTATAATATTAATTTCAGGCACATACATATAGGAGTAGAGAGAAGGACTCTCCTACAGTTTTACATGTATTTTCCGAAGCTAATAAATTGCAATGTGCTGATAAAACTGAGAAACTAACTATTTAACATAATAGAATCTCAAAAATCCTTACAACATTAATGGACTTCAAAGGCTTAATGCGTTAGAGGTGGCAAAAATTTGTTTACAATCATAGAATGGATATACCAGGCTTCTCCATATTTTAAGGCAATGTTCTTAGCCGTCCTTTGAAAGGGAGCCTTCATTCATGGAACACCCCATGCAGGGAGGAGAGTAATGGATGAGTAAATCCATAAAAGAAAAGGATCTTGATGATATTGCGTGTGGACGACATCAAGTGCATTGAACGTGATGGATGAAGCAAAAGAAAAGAAAAACGACTAATGGAATAATTGAATAAGAAAAAGAAAAAAGATTCCTTGCAAATTGTTTATTGAATTAAACACCACTCAAATATCCAGATAAAGAATTAGCTCTCTAAAGACGTTGACAAGAAAGGTGGTTTTTTTTTGCAAGTGTGGTACTTATTTATAGACAAGTACATTAAATGGTACAAGGGCAAGATAGTACGCAGAGGTTTGTAACTTTATATTTACAACGTATATTGCAACATGTTTGTTTTATTAGTAGAAAATAAGTTATTGGCTTCATTGTTCCATTGTTGCGTTTATGATTTTTTAAATCTCATATGATTGTAAGTGATGACCTAATGAATAATGATTATCAAATGATTTTTGATTCCAATCATATCGATAGACCAATTTACCACCTTTGTTGGTCATTGAGTGAGAATTAAAGGAATCGTTGAAGCCAGTGTTCGAAAGAAATTATAAAAGTTATATTTAAACAAAACAGAAATGTTCTTCATTTGTAAAAATATTGATAATTCTATGTTTGAGGTCTTACCCATTTTTTGTCACTAATAACGATCAAGGTTTTCTCGATATTTTAAAAATCAAACGCAACAATGGATCATGCTGTACATAACTTATATAATAATAATAATAACAATCATGTTGCAAATGGTGTTGTAAATATAAAGTTCACACAACCACTGCGTACTATTTTGCCCTGGGAGTACCATTAAAGTTTAGAGGGAATAAGATCTCTATATCTTTATATCTCTATGGATTCTGCAGAGAAATGCGTCATTGTGTCCAGAATACAGCTGAAGGATGTGTCTCTGCTATTGGAGGGAATTAAAGCTGTAGAGGAAATAAGCTCTCTATATCTTTATATCTCTATGGATTCTGCAGAGAAAATGCGTGATTGTGTCCAGAATACATCTGAAGGATGTGTCTCTGCTATTGGAGGGAATTAAAGCTGTAGAGGAAATAAGATCTCTATATCTTTATATCTCTATGGATTCGGCAGAGAAATACGTCATTGTGTCCAGAATACAGCTGAACGATGTTTCTCTGCTATTGGAAGGAATAAGTTCTCTATATCTGTATATTTCTATGGTTGTTCTCCCAAACTCAACAATAAATATATATGGCAACTCAATTGCCACTCCTTTGAAGCATCGTACCCCTTCATATTTTTTTAAATGGAAACAGGTGATAGGGAGGGAATTTCAGAGTGTTTTAGGCTTCATAATTGTGGTCTCAAGTACTTTTATTCGAGTAAGGATAGTTATTAAAGAAACACTCTGTTCTTATTCTGTAAAAAATAAATATCATATTTTGTCTACTTGAGTACTTTAGTAAGTGCTTCAATGCTTTTCGATAGGGAATACTTGACACGGAAATAAAAAAGTTTTTCTAAAAGGTTTTTATTACTATCAAATAGCAGGTTTATACTTGTTCATGTTGTTACTAAACATATTAATATTATACAGAGGGAGATATTATCGGAACCAAAAATTCTTCTTCCCTGATCTGAAACAAAGATGGAAGTTACACACACACACGAGAATTTCAATTCTGATATTGTAAGTTTTGTGTCTGGCCATATTCGTATGAAAAAAAATCTAATGAAATGGGATTGGCGGATGAGGACTCTTGTAGCTTTGTGGAGAGGAACGAGAGTCTCCCATTCACTTTGTCAACAGCTGTGATGCCCTTGCTGGTGTAAGGAGGAACATTACCGAGGATCGTGGGGACTATCGCTGGAGTAAGGGTGATGTTTCCCACTTCATCAGGGCTCTCATCAACACGCGCCAGTTCGTGGATGTCTTCTTACATGACGAAATTCTTCAATGATTTTTTTTTTAACAATAGTTGTAATTTAATACGAGTATATGTGTCTTTTAAACTTTTTAATACGTATTTTAGTATGTTTATTTGGATTGTTTATTATTGTTTGTTCACCGTTTGTATGTAAATGAAATATACCTCACCTTTAGGGTATATGCCTAACGGGTTGCTGCATTAAATTGCAGTTTCCGTTACCCCATGAGAAGCTTAACCGCATATACTCCTGGGGGAAAATTGAAAAAAAAAGTTTTTTGTCGTAATTTTCATTTTCATAATTTCAAATATGCATCTCGTTTCAATTATAATACTATCCCAAAGTAGTCCGTTTGTAGTCTATATTACTTAGACGTCTAATGATGCTAGGATTTATATTGATTTCACTTCCATGAAATTCTTGGAATGTTTTTTCGAATTCAATGCAAGCATTGAAAAGTGTCCTGCTTGGCACTTTCAATCCAATTTTGGATAAATGATTAACGCATGCGTGGTATTGATTTTCATGAGTATTGGTATGAGGTAAGTCACAAGTTTTAATTTCTAATTGTAGATAGACATACTGGAACTTGTTTACTAAAAAAACAGCCAAGTATGACGAGCCTTACTCCTCAGAAAAGGTTAGTGCATTGGAAGCTCTAAGTTCTACAAAGTATCGAGCTCAAAGCTTTCCAATACATACACAATTCTCCCTTTTTTCTATTATTAATCAGCTGTTTCTATATTATTTTGAGCTATCAAAACCCTCGAGTTATTCTATTCGTGAGGAGTAACCCTGATATGAACAATATAATAACTGAAGCTGTTTATTATAACGCAATAGCAGCTTTTGATTAATTTCTTTTAAAATTTATTAATAATTTTAAAAAAGGGACAGTTTGTTCTTCTCGTCCACGAGTCCTATGGAATAAGTAACTCCGGACAAAATAAATGGTGGGCCAAAATTGGCCCGCGGGTCACTATTTGCCGACCCCTGATATATTTCATTTGATTTATCTCGACCACTTACTCATAAAATAGTAAAAGTATCTAACAGCCATAAAACTCTAACAAGAGGAGCACAATAATCTGTATATAATATAAAATATAAAGAATATAAGTACAGATATAACAGACTAAATCAAAACAGTCATTTTTGTATTACGATTTCTAGATGTTTTCTTGCTATGTTTAGTATCGATCCGCGAATTTCTTTCTCTTTGGTTTTGACGGTGTATATACGGTATTAGAGTATAACAATCACTCCATGCTCAAGAAGTTTGTCCTTGGCTGAAAATGTAAAAAAGTCTTCTCTCTCTATGGAGATGCCGAACCACTCCTCTGGTTCCACTTTCATAGCTTCATACGAAGACTCTTGCACTCGAGTAGAATATGTACAGTTGTCTCCATAACCTTTTGGCATAATATACATTGAGTGTCTATGCTTAAGATTGAAGAAACTTCAAGGGTCCCGGTGACCACACAATAGACGAACCATTTTTCCGGAAGGGTCAAGAATGGGGTTTGTTAGTTTTGGCAAATTTGTTTATCCTGTACCTTGTGGTTTCTTTTTTAAAGAATTATTTACAAGAGGAAGTAAAGAGGAGTTCCACATCCGTCTGCTCTCACAGAGTTTGTTGAATACCAATTTTTCACTAAAGGATTGCAATAGATTAAAGAAGTGGTGATAAATTTTCTTAGTTTTTTTTTTTCATCTTCTTGATCTTTTTATTGTCATTGTAGCCAGTAAATCGCCCTATGCAGTAGGAGGTCTATTAAGACATATGATGAATTCATCCTGAGTAGAGAAGTGTGAAACTCAATTGTGGATTAACTAATTAATAATTTTTTTCCTAATAGTTATTTTCGGATAAATTATAAAAAATACATTTCTTTGACTAAATATTTCTCTCCAGTTCATGGTAATGAATACAAATATTTTATTAATTTTCCATAATGGTCATTGGACGAAAAATACTATCTTTACAAACAAAATGTTATAATTGTTATTCTTATCAAACAAAAATGTTATAATTTGTATTCATATCATCCCATATGAGACTCAATCGAATCACACACAAAAAAATGTTTTACGTTGTAGCTATAAATATTTTCATAGAAAGTAATTAGTCACCTTAATTTCATTTATTGTTGACCTCCTTTAAGCCCTTTCAATAAAATATATGTTTTGGACGAAAAAAATAAGCGCAAGTTTCTAAGAAATAACTTAGGGTATTATACATATTATTCTTGTTTTAATATATAATCACATAAATCTTAAATTAATGTTAAGAAAATAACTATTTTACATACAATTGTGTAAGAGTGGGATGATTTATTGTTCTTTCACAGAGCTTGATGAATGCTTATTTCTGACTCAGAATTTGATTTATTTTCATATGTTTTGCTATTTCCTAAATCGTTAATAAAACTTAAAGGATCGTTAAGTCTGCCTTCTGATTGCATGGTATTTGTAGTTTTACCACCTAGTGCGCCTGTATTTCTCTTGTATCCATTTAGAGTAGTGAAATCATGCAGCGAAGGAGGTGCACGGCTTGTACTTGAAGAACTTCCAGGCTTTGTTCTATATTTTCCCAAAACGGATGGTTGCATAGCTTCAAACAGATTTTTGCCGGCTCTTGGATCAATATATCTAGAATTGGACTTCTTCGAATCTTGCGACCAAAGTTTTCCAAACTTATTCTGCATTTTATCCATTTCGTTTGAAGACAAGGTTCTATTCAAATTGGACTTTCTTCGGCTGAAATATTCCCCTTGTAAATTGGACTCATTTTTTTTGGGCCGAGATGAAAGAGGAGGAAAGTTTAAGCGTAAAGATTGGTTCCGAGAGCTCAATAAATTGCTTTCCGACCCATATTTTGATGGAATGTTCTTCGAATCAAAATATTGAAATTTTGATATGATGTTGGTATTAGAAATGTTGGATTTGTTTTCAATATGTGATTGTAGGAACGGCTTATGAGTCTTTTTTGAAGAATCGATGACGATTGGGGTGCACTTTTCTTTATGTAAAGGAGTTTCCAATAGGATTATCGAGGAGAGCATCTTGTCTATACTTATTATTAACCGAATGGTCTTGCAAAGAGCTATTTTGGGAACTTTGTTGTCATCAAAGTATTCATTTTCTCTTATCCGTTGGAATATATCATTAACTTTGACATTTTTAGAATTAAGGCCTATATTTTGGTCAGAAAAATTTCTTGGAGTTGAGGAATTGTCCGAAGGCAATTGGGAGAAGTCACTATCAAAAAATTCATTGGATTGATTTAAATAGTTTAAAACTGGTTCTTCAGATAAGGAGCTGCTTCTTGTATCTCCTTTCTTGTTATTCATTGCCATAAAGTCGGATTCTTCAATGCTTTCCTCCACTATTGGATCGGGAAAAGAGACTCCTTTAATCACTTTTGGGTTATTAGAAGGAGGACTCATAGGTTTCCGAATCTGTTTTTCATATTTTGACTGTTTTGATCCTTCCTGAAATATTATTTCCTCAGTATTCGCTAGTTTCTTGGAAGACGGAGCTTGTTGTTTTCGATCATCTGAAAAAGTGATATTATGAATCTCATTCACAGAGTAGTACATGAATAAATATCTTACTGGATTGAAGGTTGAATAAGGGACCACCGGGAAAATATTACCATCCTCATTCCTATTACGAAAATTGAACCTTGGCTCTTCTGAAGTTATCTTACCCTCTATATTCGATCGCATTTTAGGGTCCATCTTATAATTTTCCAAATATATTTAATCACATTTATCAAAATTAAACAATAACGATTTTTTCAAAATAATTTAATGATTTTACGACTTTTAAATAATAACTTTTATTATCTAAATTAAGAAGTAATACAAGTATATTAGGATGATAAAAATATGATTCAATAATATTCAAAGATGTATCCTCCACAATAACACAAAAATAGAAATGAAATAAATAGTATATATAATTGTAGATAGTTCTGGGTTCATTTGTAGATAATCGTATAAATAAAAATAGATGACACATAAAAGGATAAATACCATTTTGAAATGAATACTTTTAGAAGTAGAGGATTATTCATGAAATATCAAAAGATTCCTTCGCAGTATAATTATTAAAGATATGAATGAATTCGAATGAATTTGCAATATCGAAAAATAATTTAGTTTTATTTAAACATACAAATATAAATATACAAAACAATTGTTTTGTAAAAACTAGAGTACTATACTATCTCCATATTATTTGCTATTGAAAGAGAAAAATGATGTTTAAAATTTCTAAAGATCATTGTCAAATGAACTATCAAATATGTTTAGAAGAGGAGTAGCATTTATTTCCATAATAAAGGTATAGAAGAGTGTAAATCTTGTTTTTTGAATTTAGAAAGTTCTGAAAAGATATAAAAAGAGCAATAATCAAAAGAAAACACGATGAAAGTTATACACAAATGTATAGCTACGCTATCAATAGAATATGACATTGATACACAAACTTAGTTCATGTCTATTATTAAACAGTACTGAATGCTCCCTTAAATGCATAAAAATGATAATTTCATTTGTTTCACTTAAATTAACGGAACTTTTTGATCAACCTCACAACCTTTCTGATTGAAGTTTTACAAAATAATTAAAAATTACTTGGAGCTATATAAAACACTTTTTTCTTTGTAATCAAAAAGCTTCCTTTTCATCTCATAAATATATTTTTATGATTTAGATAAAAATATACTACTTAATTAATTTTCAACTTTTGTTTATTAAGTCAAGTAGGTGAAACAAAAACATATAGTTATTTCTATCTATTTGAAATAAAGTATGAATGAAAAGAAAAAAGGGAAGCGAGAGAAGTGAGGCAAAATACTCTCTCGCTTCCCTTTTTCTTTCTCTTTCTATCCAGGTAACAGTGGTTACCAAGCGGTAATTGTATATTCTCATATCAAAAGATCAATTTTTTGGGAGAGTACGTACAAAAATGTATTTGCTTATTTCTCTTAAGGTATAGCGATTTTTAGAACACCAAACATATCAAATGAAGCTTGGTAAACCAGCTTTAATATTTTGGTATACTAAATCATGTCAATTTAATAAGTGGAGAGTTATATGTACATTAAAAAACATATCTCGCCTACAAAATGATGCATATAATGGATTATAAATGCGTCAGAGACAAAGTAAAATTTTGAGAGGATACCTTGACACAAATCTAAGAAACACATTATTTTTATTTTTTCATAATCGATTTCTTATAGGTCAATACAGGCTCTGAATCATATGATGTAAACTCAGATTGTACTGAATTCTGAATTGATAGAATGCAACCAAGGTCATTTTTGGATTTATCATCCAAAGGGTTACTAAACTTAAAAATACTATTTTACTCTGAAGCGAACAAGTCATCTTCTACAGGCGAGTGAAGTTAATTGATACAAAAAAGCTATGAAATATGCTAACATTACACACTCCATTTTTTCTTTGTTTTTACAGAAAACTTTGTTATAGTAAAAAACATCAAAATACGTCTGGTAGTAAATTAGATTTCCTTTAAATTAATAATTATTATTGAAGTCTGTAACGCCCACCATTTTCAAGAAATTTGCGGAAAACTATATTTTTACTAAATTTTTATAACTTTGACCTCGTTGAGCAACCCCGTAATGTTGACCGATTTTGTTCAAACTTTGCCTTCTTTTATGACCAAGAAACAGAAATCCACAATGTTGCTAACATTTCAAACATTTGAAAAATAAGAACAGCCCTAATATATATATATATATATGAGTTTTTGTTATAATTGCGTTGATTTTATTGGTCTCTTCTCCCTCGTAGAAAGATATGAAGTTGTTCTGGGAGGTTGTAATCCTCCAGTGACTCCTTAATGATTTTCTTGTTGTCATTAGACGGGTGAAATATTTATTTGGGCCATTTTTTCATGTGTTATCATTTTCTTTTTTATCTTGGGTATTTTTTTTCTTGCGTCATTTCTGCCTAGGCTGTATTTTCCTGGTTCATTTCTTCTGTACACACTATTAAACTATAAAGGAGTACCCATTATTGGATTCAAACCTGATTTTGGACCCAAATTATGAGAATTGTAAATCGAAACGCATTTAATATAAATTATTTTTATAATACTTTCAATACACATCTGATATATTGGAAATAATCCAACTATTTATTATAAGTTTTCTCATGCCACATGGACCGTGATTCAGTAAATTAATTTACAAAATAATTTTTAGAATTTCTATTAATGCTTAATGTTCCTTGTATTACAGTTTTATTATTTAAACTTTGACTTTGTGTACCTTATCAATATATTTTATTACAAGCAACCAATTGGCACAGCTCTGTTCAACAATTAGACTTACAGGAACCCTCCCACCATGCCAGACTCAACGACTTTAAACGAACATTTCAGGTACAACATGCTTATCTTCAGTCATGACGTAGTCATTTCTTTCCCTTTAATTTTCCTCACGTTGTTGTGAAGAAACAGGCCGGCTTGCATGAGTCATAAAAAAGTAAAGAACTCTCAGAAAATGGTGCAATATAATATTTTATTCTAATTTGGCGTACATTCTAGACAACAAAAAGAGCAGACACACCAAAAGCATTCCTTTAAGGAATATAAGAACCTCTGGATCCGAATCTAACTTCATTCGATCCATCTCATCCAAAGAAGAACCAAGATGGCAGACAACAAGTACAGTATCGACTATGCCAAGCGTCCTGCTGGTTGCAAGAAATGCAAGGAGAAGTTCCTGAAGGGAGAACTGCGCATCGCTAAAATCACAGCGAGCCCCTTCTCTGATGATGGAGAAATGAAGCTCTTTCATCACCCAGCATGTATGTTTGAAACATTTGCTCGGGCCAAGCCCAGTACAAAATCATTGAGGAGCCCGGGACCTTCAAGGATGGGAGGATGTCAAGGCCGAAGACAAGGAGGCTGTTTTGAAACTCATTCGAGAATTCAAACCTACAACTAAACCAAGTATGGAATATGCGTCTTTAATATGTAATAAAAGAAGTATTATTTTCTTAACTAAAAGCAATATCTTCTTCATGTTACAATTTTAATAACGTAAGAAAGAAGTTCACTTATTAGGAAACTCAGTTAACACAAATTTGATTCCATTAATTGCCTATAGGTCCATTGAAGCTATCAGATCTCTGTATTGCTCTTTCGTTATTGAATCGAAGAAATATTGGTAATAAATATGGATAGGACAGACATACAACTTTAATACCAAACTAGGGAAGAACATTTTTCTGGCCTAATGCCATACTGGTTTAAGTAACCACTCGTCTGCTAAGGTCATTTTTATGTTTTATGTCTTGTACAATCCGATTGCCTATTGGATCACTGATTGTTATAATAATACAAAGCAAATTATTCCGTAAATTAGAATATTTACTTTTTTATATTGAGTATTCCTTATTCTGCTGATATATTTTAAGACTATGCAATTATGTTATGAGATATATTTTATCTGAATCCCTGCTGTCATAAAAACAAATACATTACTTTTTTACTCAATAAACTTTTTAATTTTCACATTTGTTTCTATTTTCAGTTTTTTAATTACCACATTTCTTCTTTTTTTCGCTTTTTAAAACTCATAAATAAAAATATAATTTTAACTGAGAGGATGTAGCAAATTTATACTTTTATTGAAATCTAGCATTTATATTTTAGCATTGTTATTTTATATTATTTTCCTTTTTTTACTATTTAGGCTCGAGTAAGGCCAAAATTCGCCCAAAAAGAAGCCTTCTTCAGCAAAGACTCCTGAAAAATCACCCCCTAAGGCGGAGCCCAGCCCAAGTCCACGCTCTAAGATCGGCGATCCAAAATGTAAAGACAACTCTTTCTCTGCTTTCATCAACCTCTGCCTCAAGATCGCCAAGGAGCCCAGCTACAACTCCAAAACAGATATAATGGCTGCTTTTTTCCATGAAGACAAATTCAAGGGGGATCTTTTCGTATGGATCCGTCTCCTTCTCCCAGGCGTTGTCAAGCGGGTCTATAATCTACAAAGCAAGACCCTCGTTAAAATATATTCCAAAATATTGGATGAGTCGGAAGATGACATGCTCGAGGATTTGGAGGCAGGGGACATAGCGGCAACGATTTCGAGCTTTTACGAGAAAAACGGCTGCATTCCACCGCTCAAAAAGTCATGTCTCAACGTATTTGAAGTCAATGACTTTTTGGACGGACTTGTTGGAATAACTACGGAAGATAAACAAATGTTCGAGCTTAAGAAAATGACTAAGAAATGCACCGTGGAGGACCTCAACTTCCTCATACGGCTCATCAAGGAGATTTGCGAATGCAAGCAGGCTCCAAGCGGTTCTAAGTGCTCTGCATCCTCAGGCCTATGAGGCATTTAACAGTTCTCGAAACGTGGACAAAGTCATTGAATGCGTTTTGACACTCCGCTCGAACGGAGATCCCAGGGACCTCTGAACGTAGGAGCCGCCCTTATGAACCCCATACAGCCCATGTTGGCCCAGGCCTGCAAGTCTGTGGACATGGCTTTCAAAAAGTTTCCTCGCGGAATGTATTCGGAATTAAATACGACGGGGAGAGAGTTCAACTTCATAAGCGTGGAGATGAATTTGCGTACTTCTCACGAAGCCTTAAGCCTGTCATGTCGCATAAGGTCGCCATTTTTAAGGAACATATTCCCAAGGCATTTCCTGATGGATCAGATTGATTTTGGACGCAGAAGTCCTCATGGTTGACAATAAAACCGGGGATCCTTTACCCTTCGGCTCCCGGTGTTCACAAAGGCTCTGGCTTCAAGGACGCCACTCCCTGCCTCTTCATCTTCGATTGCATCTATTATAACGGAGAAAATTTGATGAGCAAACCGATTTGGGAGCGACGGAAGCTTTTAACGGAGCACATGGTGGAAGTAGGAATTTCATCAAGTTTTCCGAAATGAAAGTCATTAAGAAGAAGTCTGAACTGGGAGAAATGATTCAGGATGTCCTCAAGAAGGGTTTGGAAGGCCTTGTTCTCAAGGACATTAACTCCACCTATGAGCCCGGAAAGCGCCATTGGCTCAAAGTGAAAAAAGATTACCTTAATGATGGTGCCATGGCAGACACTGCGGATCTCGTCGTTCTGGGCGGATGGTTTGGCACAGGGCAAAAAGGGGGGATTCTAAGCATTTTCCTCATGGGATGCTTCGACAGCAAGTCCAAGAAGTGGTAACCGTCACAAAGGTCCACGGAGGCTTTGATGACGCAACCCTAGAGGGCCTTCAAGATAAATTAGTTCCTAAAATGAGAAAAATCAAAGGAGACTATGATTCCCTTCCCACGTGGCTCCTTTGTAACCGCGGCGTTGTTCCGGATTTCGTGGTAAAGGATCCAAAGGTCATGCCCGTTTGGGAAATCACGGGGGCGGAATTCTCCAAGGCGGAGAGCCATACGGCCAGTGGGATCTCCATTCGCTTTCCGCGGGTCACCAAGCAAAGGAAAGATAAAAATTGGGAAACAGCCACGAATTTGATTGAATTAATTGAACTCTACAAAGCCTCCAAGGAACGCGTGGACTTTCAAGTAGACTTCAAGGAGGAAGAAAATCAAGAGGACAGTGAACAGGAAGACAATATATCAGAGGATGTAACTCCTCCTAAAAAAATAAAACTTAATAAGAGTATATTTGATTTATTATGAAGACAAAAATATTATTCTTGTATATATTTTTTTAATAAAAGTTACCACCGTAAAGTATTATTGTTGTGTATATATATTTTTTTTTAGTCACCGCCTTAAAATATCATTGGTTTTTTTTACAAATGAAGTTACTATCTTAAAATATTTATTCTACCTAGTGCGTAATTTATTTTAGAATATTTTATTGTTGTTATGAACATACATACATGTATATGAAAAGTTTTGCTATTCCATAAATCTTTTATCATCATTAGTCACAAATTTACTATTCATTTTTTATTTTGTGCACAAAAAATCATGTAAAAAAATTGTTGTGTATGAATATATCTAAATAAAAATATTGTTATTCACAAAACTGATGGCTCTCTCTCATCATTATATTTTAGTCCTCTGACAACCTTTACCTCAATGGATCCCCGAGACCGCTCTCCCACAAAAGTAACTCTTGGAGAGTCCCGTCGAAGCTTTGATAAGATCGAAATATCCAACAAATATGGCCTTGATATCGTTGTCAAGGAGGGGGATTTATTCACAGATGCCTCTGAGAGGGCATCCCTGGCCCATTGCATCAGCCTGGACTACTCCCTCAACAAGGGGATTGCGAAGACGTTTCGCTCAAAATTCCCGTGCTTCAAAGAGCTTTCTAATATCAAGTCAGTTGTGGGTGGGTTGGCTGTTTTGAAAGAGGGAGGGCGCTTCATATATAATCTTGTGACAAATAAAAAGTACTCCGAGAAGCCTACATATGAGACTCTTCGGAAAGCTTGGAGGAAATGAGGAGACATGCGGAAGAGAACTCTGTGAGTGAAATATGTATGCCGACCATTGGATGTGGCCTTGACGGCCTTCAATGGAATGCCGTACGGACTCTCATTAAAAACGTGTTTCTTAAGAATGAAATTTTGATAACCGTATTTATCAAAAAAGACGGGAAAAGCTCCCTCAAGGCGAGTGATAAACGAAAGTTAACCACCGAGAATATTCCTCCTCCACCTGAAGATGTTCCTCCTCTTAAGAAAAAACTTTTGCTGGAGGATCCATTCATTGGAACTAAAGTCATATTACTCCTGGCCTATCTGAGGACGCTCAGTTCCTCTCTCGTCACATAATAGCCTTTGGGGGCACAATCCTGGAAGATTTTGAGGACGCCAAAGCGACGCATATTATTTATCCCAATGACACAAAGCTCAAGAAGAAATCATCCGTGAAGGGAGTCCGCGTTCGTGAGGACTGGCTTGTGGACTCCATCAAAAGCAAACGAGTTCTCAATACAAAGAACTATAGATTGTAAAATTGAATTTTATATGCATGTTGTATCATCTGATTAAATTGACTTTTTATTGTAAAAAATTGAACGATGACTTCTATATAATTATGTTGATCGAATAAACACTTCTTAATATGTTACTTTTTGTCTTTACGAACAAAGAAACGGTAATATTGGGATCTTATTGAAAAGTTTTAAAAGGAATAATAATAGAATATTGTTGAATAATAATATGCATACATGTTTTTAAGGTCAATATCTTGTGGTTTTTTATTTATTCATTTTTCTATAACATAATTTATTCTGTACAATAGTCTTTAAATATATATATAAAAAGACAATATTCCCATTTTCAAAAAGCAAAGTACAAATTTTAAATTAGAACAAAAGTGTTCATGCATTTAGTCAATCATTGTCATGCTCTATTTTCTTTAGGTTTTTTTAGATTAAAACTTTTATGAACAGCTAACATTATTAATGTTTTTAATATAACTATAACATATTCCTTGAATTTTTTTTAAATATTTTTATAAAGGGTTTTCTATTTCGTTATTTTTGGTTCATCTATGATTAATTTATTAAACAGTGATAAATAAAATTACTTGAAATATTCTTGAAAATGGAAGCTTAACTGGTGTTTATACATATTCTCTTCAGTTTGACTTATAAAATCATTCATAATACTATTATTCATTGTCTATCTCAAAGTATATAAGCTCCATCATCATAATTTTTACCGGCGCTCGTCGGTAAGCCGTTTTATGGGTTTAAAACAAGCTTTAGACCGTTTTGAGAAGTTTTTATATAGTGTCAATTCATAAAGTTATAAATTGGAGGTTTTCGCATGTGTGAAGGATATTAGGGGTTTCAACCTCTTATATACAATCCAATCCTATCTTTAGCGAAATATTTAACTATAGGATTCAGATTCCTTTTTTAAAACTGTTGTGGTCGCTTTTATTTTGGAACAGATGAGTTCAATCGACCTTTGAAACTTTGTAAAATTAAATATTAAATAATTGACTTTTTTGTTATTTACATATATAATATTTTCGGCCCTCGCTATTTCGCCCCTCGAAATCTCACAGTTCTTTTACTACGCGAAGACGGCTTGGCTCCCGTTTTTTCACCTCCCTACCTCAATGGCAGAATATATATAAACATCGCAACCCTCATATATATCGCAGTGGTCGTGTAGTGGATCGGGCCGTCGCGACTTTTCGAGGGACGACTGTATATATATATATATATATATATATATATATAGATATATATATATATATATATATTGTATCAATTAAATGTGTTTATTTAAACTTATTTTCAATTTATTAAAAAAGAAGCAAGATGTATTATGTTATATATATATATATATGATGTTAGCTTTTGTCCTTACATAAGACAGTTGGAGGACTTCGTGATCATAGCCTTAACTATCTGTGTACAACCAGGCCTACTTTAATTTGATTAAAGTAGTCCTTGGTACAACTTATTTCACTTTAATCAGACTTATGTTATACATATATCATATTTTCGTATAGGCTTGGTTGCACATATTTAACTATTTTTCCCCTTTAATTAAGCTTTTTCGCAATATTGGTTCGATATTATTGCTTCCGTGTGGATATAAATAAGCATATTAGCGTTGAAATGAAGGATTTAATCATTATATCCATCAATATTTTAGAGTTATTACGCATAAAATTACATAATTATCCCGATAAAAAATGTATTTCTTCTTTCCTAATTATATGGATTTTTTGCATTAAAAACTCATCAAAAAGAGTCCCATTTTCGTAAAAGTAATATGGAATATAATTTTTTTCAATATAAAATAAGTAAACATTTAGTTAACATGAACAAATAGATTTTTTAATACAGTAAGATTTCATTGAATTAAAATAAGCTTAACTGAAAAACATAATGTATATACGCAGCATTAAGCAACATCAAATCATTAATTGCTAAGCAACTAACAGCAAACTCTTATGTGGAAGCTGAGGACCTGAGAGCGATCATCCTTGGAGCAACGGCTCGTTACGAGGCGCTCGATGTTAAAGTTCCTGACCCTGGATCTCCTTCTTGGAAATGGGCGGGAGATATTATACGATTTGTGTCATCTCGCTCAGGAGTATACCTGAAAGCTCTGAAGAGGATTTTAAGACGTCATCGGGATTTTTTTAAAGAATAAATAAACGCTGTTTCGTCCATGTATATAAGGTTATAATCTCTTTGACAATAAATATGTTCTACAATGTTCATTCATGTTATTTATTTTAACGCACTGTCGAGAGTATTTTTAATTTATTTATTAGTTGTCTTGTATTTTAGTGTATTTATTATTTTACACTGTCTTATAATATTTGATAGCTGAATAAAAAAATTATAACCAAAAAAAAAAAAAAAAGTATATATGTAAATATAAATATAATCAATTTTGATATTGCACATATTTTTATTCATATAATAAGTTTATATCCTTAAATTTTATAAACAAAGAACAATATGGTGCAAAATAAAAAAGTACTGATTAGACTCAAAATACTATAAATTGTATGGCACTTCTTAGCATTATATCATCACTAATAATGTTTTGTCTAAAACTTCAAATAATTTCCATTCATAAAAGTTGCTTCTAACGTATAAACAAATGATTCGTGACAGATATTTTTCATTATTTTATACTTTTGGGTATCAAACGTATTTGATACTTTAAAAATAAAATATTGAACAAAATAATATTGTTAATATACTACCTCATATTATAAAATATCCATAATAATGTATATGTTGTAAAAGCATGAGTATTTTTGAAAAATAATTTAAAATTGTAGATCTGAAGAAATGTGGCTCAAAATACTTCAATCATTCTTTTGGCATATTGTTTTTCTCAAGATAAAAGTAGGAATTCTCTCTCAACATAAATTCAAGAGGTTGTGTGTTTCGAAGTATGTGAATTATTCCGTTTTTGTTTTGATATTATATTTTGAGCTTCCAAACAAAGAGACTGGGCCCTATTGTGTTTTTTAAATTGAAGGAACTTGGATGGACCAAAGGGCCAACATGGACCCTGAAGAAGACTCTCGTCTTCGAAACAAAGTAAGCTCGATATACAGTTTAAAAAAAAGTAAAGTTAAATATAATGACACTTCATATCTTTTTCAGATAAAGAGTGGATGAGCGATCTTGGAGATGCATTCAGTCCCGTATATCTTTGATGGACCCTGACCCAAGGAGAGCAACTACTCCCTTCAGTTGGCCATCTACCCTCAGGAGTCTCTCTTCTCCTTCCTCCCTACCTTCCACGTCTTTCTAGATCAAAGCGAATATCACGTTAACCTCCGTCTTCTCTCTTACAACGAAACCATTCTTGCACACGAGTCCTTCCAAAGGACAACCTAAGTCTCAAGGCCTCAAAGATACTCCGTCTCATCTCTGACTCTCCCATTCTTCGCCTCTGTTCGGGACTAGTCAGCAATGAGGCCGGGAGTGAAGAGGATGTGATCCTGGAGAGCCTTTCCTCCAAGAGAGTCTCTCGCAGTAGTCACTGTGCCTACATTCTTACCAGGAAAGAGATCTCTGCTGTCGGGAATGTCTGAGCTCCTCTGATCACCTCCTCATGGACTATAAGGGCTCACCACCACATATTAATGGAGGAATTAGAGAGGAAGTGGAATCCCTCAGTGAATCCTTCCCTGAGGAAGACTCTCGCAGTGTTCACTCGGACGATAGTCAGGATCCAAACCTGGATCCACTCTTTTGTATGCCCTCATCTGAGATGGAGAAGAAGATGCTTTAGAAGATGAAGAGGAATCTTACGTCCACATTCCCACGACATGTAAATCAAAAGTGAGGAAAAAGTCTTCGCGCAAAAGCGACACCAAAACTTTTATGCAATGTGAAATATGCTTCAGTACCTTCAGCAACAAGGGAATCTTGAGGCTCACTTGGCCTCCACGAGAGCCTCAAAAACACATTGACCGAGCCATGTGTTTGTCCGTTGTGTTCCCAGGACATCTCTTCCAGACAAGAACTCAACAATCACATTCGATTAGCTCACCCTGAAAGGAGGATCTCCTCTGTTGTTTCATATGCTATAAGTTCATAAAAAGCCTTGCCAACCACCTGAATGGGGCCCACGATACACCACGGTCATTTGCTCAAATGCGGGAAGACAGTCAAGCATCGATACTATAATGAGCACTTGACGCACACGCATGGTGCCAAAAAGGATCGGCGGGTCATTTGTCCGGTCTGTGGGAAAATTATTTGTAGGATGTCGAATCTCTCTCTTCATATGAAGGTCATGCATTCGGATGAAAGCGAAAAAGTCCTTGCCTGTGAGGTCTGTGGAAAGACGTTCTCTCATATGAAAGTCCTCAAGAAACACTTTGAGGTACACCAAGCGCGAAAGTATAAATGCAAGCTCTGTGAGTATAAGACTTATCGGAAGTCAAACGTTGCTATTCATCTAAAGAAGTCACATCATATGGCAGATAATGTGTATAGTTTTGTAGAGGATTTGTCCGCGCCGATTCAAGTTCCTGGACCTTAGATATGTTTAGAGTGTATGGTCCATATCAGTTGGTTTATTAAAGTCATCTCTTTGGTTTTACACAAGCGTTGAAAGCAAGCAGTGCATTAGAGTAGGAGTCTTATCCATACATACCAATGCTTAAGATATAAATGTTGAATGCCTATTCAAATTTCATTATATTCTTAGAAAACATTCAAGTTTAATAAAAATATAGATTTTTTTTATTTGCCCCCTGAAATGACTGCCGCCTGGTCAATTTCGAGTAGAGGCAATACTAATTGAGTTACATCATTTGATAGCAGTTAAAATTATTGGCTAAGAAAATACGATTTATAACCATAAGTCATATAATATAGGTTATTTGATGAAAAAATGGTGTGTTTAAAAGAAAATTTCATGTTTATTAATCTTACGGAGTACATACGTTGTTCCACGCATTCAACAGGCCTTTCAGTGAGTCAATTAAATGAAAATATTTTGTCTCCGATTTTTAAGCATTGAAGACCCAAAAACTTTTTGAATGTTTTCTGTAAGAAAATAGTTACTTTTGAATAGGTTTTAATTAACTTTCATAAGTAAAGCCTTATAGATGTGTATTTCCTCTATTAGTCTTGGTTTGGGAGACTCTTCAAGTATTATTTCGCCTCGAATCATATATCACAAAATAAATGTTTTAATTAGTTTTGATATCAAGTTTGAGATAAATGTGAGAAAAATATAACGCCAGGGCATTTCTTTATTCAGTTCAAAAAATCTTCATAGACGATTAATTGTACGCATACGACACAATTATGGCCCATAAAACCTTTTTCTGATACTATGCATTTCAATCTTCTGAATGGATTGTCGGCATTTAGATTGTTATTCGTAACATATGAAAAGACCTCACATACTGGATGTCTGGAGTCACAAACTTAAAGTCAGATGTGATCTTATATATTAATATTTACCTTTTTAGTGTTATACTTTTATGATGTTTATTAGTCTTATTTTGTCATAATGTTATAAAGATTTCTTTATATTGTCAGTTTCTAATTTTTCTTTGTTTT
>CP045896.1:1272656-1300677 GCA_013387185.1 Caligus rogercresseyi
AACAAAGGACAATTAAATACATCTTTTGTTATAATTCATTAGATATTATTTGAAATTCAATACATATAATCTTATATAAATTATATATGTACTTGGATTTCGTAGAAAATGAAGCTATAGATGTTTTTTTCTGTCTCTTTTGTCCCGATATTAAATGCACTTTCAGGTTTCTCTAGTATTCAATGCATAGCATAAGCTTATATTGAATGTTTTTATGTATCTCCTCTATAACACTATAAGTTGTATAGTTTGTTTATTTATTTTCCGAAGTTCACGTTGTTCACACATGGGAGTGCATGGGCAAAGCGACAGTTGAACCTATTTTCGTCTGCTATGGAAGGGAATAAGCCTCTATATCCTTTATGTATCTATGTAAATGCTACAAAAGTCATACTTCAAATATATCTCGTACGATTGTCAATCGGTACGGTATTCGGTAGTTTCTACCGCATATCGTTAATTGGTTTCGATACTTGAAATCTACCGTCGGTAGTATCGAATACCGATTTACATTTTGGTAGTCGCAGCTCTGATATATATTTATATCGAGTTAAAAACATGCAAGTTAAAAGTCAACACCTTTTTATGCTGATATTTAAACTATTTATTCGGGGTGTTTCGGATCAATAAGTAAAAAAAATATGAATAATATTTTCAAAATAGCGAAAACATCCTTAACAAATATTTTCCACATGACTTCCACCTATTTGAATACACTTTTCCTACGTCTCAACCTATTATATGAAGGCCTCATGGACCTTGTCTCTGGGATGGTCCCCCCTACCCGAGTCCACTCCTTCTGGACGCTCTTATCGACGATCTTAAAGCCTTCGAACATCTTCTTCAAGACGGGGAAGTAGAAGAAGTCTGTGGGGCAAAGTCAAAAGAGTAGGTGGATGATCGGATCCTCTTTTTGGCCAGGAACTCTTTGTGGTCTTAGCCGCGCGGCAAGGAGTATTGTTGAAGTGGAAGTATCATTCTTCTTTGTCCATTTAAGGTCGCTTCTCTCTGACTTTCTTCAAAAACATGCTCATGACACCCACGGCTGCAGTGACAGATTCCTTATTGGGAGGTAGTCTGGAAGATCACGCCACAGTTGTCGAAGAAACTGATAATCATTTATTTCTTCCTTGATTCTTAAAGCTTGAACTTCAGGACGGATTGGAGCCCCTTTGGAGCCATTGAAATGACCCCTGTTTGCATAGGCATATGAGACAGGGGGCAAGGGGGCCCCCCCCCCACCCAAAAAAAAATCGGGTGAGTTCTCTAATTAGGGCAAATTGATTGAGTTATTTGGGCATTTAAGCTGAAGAAAAAAGTATGAAATCATGAAAGCAACCGGATTTTGAATTATAACCAAATAAATATAATGTAATTAATAGTAGTATTTAATATAAAGAATATTTATCTACATAGCTTTCTTCATTCGGTTATCTTCACCGATTAAAGTTCTTGTTCAAATTCGGGCAAATTAAATGCTACCCCCCCCCCCCAAACCAAACATCTCCCCTACGCCTATGCCTGTTTAGATTCAAGAGTGAAGAAAGACACAAATGTTTCACCCATTGTTACAATATTGTTCAGAAACCCTAATCTGAGCTCAAAATTGAGTTTCAAGAAGGCTTGTGCGCACCTAACTCTCTCCATTTTGTGGTCCTCTGCAATCGTCTTGAGGATTCATCTTGCTGACTTGATTGAGAGCCAAAGGTCGTCATGGAGGACGTGAAAAATTGTGCTTAACGACGTCTGGAACTTGTTAGCCAGTTCTTCCAAGTCATCAGAGATCGGCCTCCACGTATATCCTCACAGCCACAATAAAGTCGTTGATGTGTATCTACCTCCTACAGTTCGTGCTCCTCTTGTTTGAGAAGTCCTTGTTCGTCTTAACCAAGGCTGAAATGCGGTGAATTTGGCTTTGGGGTATTCTGTTGACCTCAAAGACCTTGTCAATCAAGATTTTCTTAGGAGTCTTTCCGGCCTTGGCGAGGTCTTCGACAAGCTTTAGACGCGCAGCATCCCCCTTTTTTGCTCAAAATTTGTACAATGTTAAGAACACCCAAATAAAGCACGAAAAATGAAGTTCTAAATCGGTTTCGCAAAATAAGTAAGAAAAGAACCCACTATGTCTGAACTTTAATTTAAGTCCATGATTGAGAAGACCGATGAAATGTTTTGCAAGATATAAACCGATTCGTATCTTTATCCGAAACCCCCTCGTATATATATATATATATATAGAAAACGACCGGTACCCGGCCCGGGTCCTGGCTGTTTTTTAAGCGTCCCGCCCGGCGTCCCGGTTTTTATACACTGGGCCGGGACATCAATATTTTTTCAATATTTCGTTTGTCATTAAAAAAATTAAAAATCATCCCTTCAGAAAGTGATCATTTGGAGATTCGTTTCTTTAAAAAACATCGTCACTTTTTTTAGAGATTCTTTTCTAAAAAAACGTCGTCCCTTTTTGGAAATTCTTGACTTTAGAATATCGAAGGAACGAAAATATATATTATGTCCCGGCCCGGCTTGAAAAATTTAAGTCCCAGTCCGGGTCCCGGCGAAAAAGGTGTCCCGGTCGTTTCCTGATATATATATATATATAACAGGTAACAAGTATATTTAATAAGTTCATAAATAAAACACACTTACAGAAACAATATACTTGTTATCGTACGTTATTTTTTTCACTTATTAGTAATAACTTTCATCAAAATAATGTCATGGCGATAATATGTAAATATTTCTTCTTATTTTATATGCTTTGCTAGACTAAGCATATATATTATATCACATATCTTATACAAATTAGTATATGTTTGTCTATTGTAAACATTAATAAATTTCTAACTAACTCACAATTTAACGTATAAAATTCCATTACAATTCAATTCATTATATTTAATATGCCTACTTATAAAATGGAAATGAGATGATAGTAAACCTTTTAAGCCTTTTTCAAAAATTATTAATCTCCTATGAACCAAATCTATTTTATCAGGATTTATTTATTATATAATTTGAAGGGGTAGAGAATGGCTGAATCCCAGTGATGTCATCGAAGTATTTTTTAAATAATTAAGTACTTGTTATATATGTATTTGTACAATATCAGTTGGAAGTGTTCAAAGAGTAGTCAAACATGTGTATTCGATATGGCAACGACGAAACTACATGTCTTGTTGTCAAATATAACGTTATTATCTTCAATACTGAAAATTATACGATTATTTTTCATATAACGATAATTGTAATTTATAGTAATATTCTTTATTTTAAAACTCTTTGCCTATAAATATTTTTGTATGTGTAAATTTGAATCAATAACAAGGGGTCCATGTCAATCATAGAGTTCAACTTTTTAAGTCCATTAAATTGTCATGTAAGAGTAATAATTTTTGACTACAATGTCTATTTATGTTTGTTTTTAACGTAATTAGTTTGGAATTTTTTAGAACTGAAATATAAAAAAAATGTAAGAGCTTAAAATTAATGATTTAAATTTTGTTTAAACAATTGTAAATACGTGAGGATTATACACTTTCTTTTAATTCCATCAGAATAGTATTTGAACTCCTGAGAAAGTTGAATAGGGAGGGGGGCTTGTAAGTCAATAGATATATATTTAATACTAGAAAATAATGATTTTTCAAAAATCATGTTTCTGCTTTATTTATATGTTCATACTTCATTTGAAATCCATGGAAATGCGAATAGTCATTGGCGTTCCTGTTATTTAAAAAAACACACGTAGGTTTGTACGTACGCGTCATTTCATTTTCCAAAAAGAAAGATTTCTATTACTTCATTCTCAGTTATAAACTACATCCGACAAGAAATGCTTGTGAGTTCCAGCTCAAACAATTGGGCACTGACCTGGCTCATTCTTCTGTCCATTGTATCCCTTGCTTCCTCGGAGCTTCAATGTTGGAAGTGTGCCTCAGTGGAGCGGAAAAATGCCCAGAGAATGCAGTGATTGCTCCTGCGGGCTCAGAGTTCAATGCCTGTGTGACCTGGCGACTCGGAAACGGAACGGTTATCCTACAAAACACCGTGAGGTATGAAGAGGAATGCACCACTTCCAAAATCGCGTTTTGGTCCAAGTTTATTAACATGTATTATGGTGGGAATGAGGCTAGCTCAGCCAAGGTGGAATGCTGTCGTGAGAGTGGTTGCAATTCAGGGGCTCAGGAGCCTCTGGTCTTCGATATCCTGGCCATCCTTAGATTCTGCACTTCCCCAACTGATCTCCCGGCAAAAAACTTTTTTCCAGACATTCTTAGACGCATGGATGGGCCTCCCTCTCTAAGAATCCCCTACAATCCCTATCCATACGAAAACTACCTGAAAGCCGCCCCTACCCATAGCCCCATCAAGGAGGCACTGGAAAAAGTCACCAACAATTATTGCAAGAATTACTTTAGTTCATCCTCAAGTGAAGAATGGCTCCCAGAAAAACTAATTCCCTTAACCCTGGATCGAGCCTCAGGGGCCAAAGTCTCCATCTTCTACGCAAAGTTTAATTCTCTGCAAAACAACAATGATCACTTCATCGTCCGGATAGTTGATGAGTCCAAGTCAAATGCAACGATGTACTCCTTAAAGCTCTACCACGTCGGATCCGTTTCTCTCTTTGTGAGTGAATTCAAAAAGAACAACGAACATGAAAGTAGAAAGAAATCCGCCAATAACGCCATTGAGCTCTCTGAAGAAACCTTCTTTGGCTTTTGGGTCTCCATTCGTGACGAAGAGATATCGTTGGTAAAGTTGGGGACACGCTTATTGATCCTGTCATTGTGTGGAACGACACGAACTTCAAGGGGCCGAAGCACCCTGCTTTCATGGGGATTACGACGCCCAAGGCCTCGTCTGCCTCCTTCGGAGCTAGTTGTGAGTCCAAAAGCCTTCACTTTGAGGATACATGTATAACAGATGAGGAGTGTGCCAACTATCCGAATACAATTTGTAGGAAAATACCCCTGGAGCCCCTCCTGGATCAAGGGGGTCGAGAAGAACCCTTTGATAGCTGGGACCCTCGAAGCACGATCCTCAAGTCCTGCTTTTGTCAGCAGGGATTCATTCGCACACCCGACTCTGAGGGCTGCTATGATCCAATTCGCTCGGTCGTGACCCTCAAAGAAGCCTGCTTCTCGGACAGCCACTGTGAATCCCTGCCTAACACGGTCTGTAAGTCCGACTACCTCATACCCCACTACAATCGCTCCTGCCAATGCCTCCTTGGCTACAAGCCCTTCAATCCCGACCCAAAAACAGGGCTCATTGAAGGCTGCTCTCTTCTCACAGAGAGTGAAAAACTATCCGTCTTTGGATGTCTTGAGAAGTTTAAAATTGATGTCTCAGAGCGCGTCCCTGAGAGAATCAGTGATTTCATATATGATGAAGAGTCCATGGCCTATATCGCTGTTGTACAAGTCAAATTTGACGCCCGTTCCTTTGAATTAAGTCCTAAGAATTCCAAGGGATACAGCGACATAGCTGTGATTAAAATTCTGAATCAGTACAAGAGCGGAGACAAAATGTTGAGCGTGTCTTTTGACCGTACAAATGGTCGTATCACAATTGAGGACACACTTAGGTCAAGGGGGTTCTTTTTTGAAAACGACTACACGCGGGAAAAAGCAGGAATAGATGAGCTTAAAATCCTTAAACGCATGGAGGAGGACTTTGTTGGCTTCTGGATAATGTATTCCTACAAGAAAGACTCGGGAGGAACCCTCAGCGTGGGGCTCAATGGCTCACCCATCGACATCGAAAACTCTCTTTTATCATGGAAGGACTCAACGGACTACGCCCTGAAGGAACCCAAATACTTGGGCTACACCACAGAACATAATGGGAGCAGTGCTTATTTTGGGACTACCTGCGTTATCAAGAAGAATCCTCCCGTCTCCTCCGGTCTCCTTGAAGGATCTCAGTCACTACCACGAATCAATCCTCGCTCACTAACTCATGGATAGGACGAAAAGAGGAAGGGGTACATCAAGGCTGGCATATGAGTCAAGGGTCCATTCCTGACTCCATCCTACAGCAACAGTACTTGGAGCAACTCTCACAGATATTGCCTAAGTATTATGAACATGATGACCAATCCTCACAAATCCAAGCTTTATTTAGAGACATTGAACCACTGAACGCTAATCAATCTTAGGTCACTGTATAATTTTTAATAGGTTTTTGTAATTTCATTCTTTCAATTGTAGAAAATAATTAGTCAATGTTTTTAATGTAAAACACATTAAATTATACACATTTTTTTATTTGGAGCGTAGCTACGTATAAAGCGTTAAAGTAAAGTAGCGCATGCAAGGAAAAAGTAAACAAAATATAATCGGCCAAAATTTTGGTTATTTTCTTTAACGTTAGATGTAGCTAGTCTATGAAATTACGTCACAATCCTATTTAAAACCGGTTTAAAGGTATTAAGTTTGATAAAACACTTTTTTCAACATAAAAACGTCTTCAAATATAAATAATAAAGGACTGTTATTATTTTCAAAGAGCTCTAGCATCAAAGCGCCAATTACGAACTAAAATTTTGGCCATTCCTTTTGGGAAAAAAGGAGGAATTTTATGTTAGGCATGCGCTGATTTACTTTAACGCTTTAGCTACATATTGATATTTTTGCTGTATGATATGAAAAATTAGCAGGAGTTTAAAATATATAGATTCGCTACGACATAAAATACTTATCGTAGTAGTTTTATTGTTCAATCTTATAAAAATTGCGTAATTAATGACTGTATTTAATAAATAAATCTTCCAACTCCACTACGATTTTTTATTGATAAGCAGGAAGGTTAGATTCGTTTCAAGAGTCCCTAGAGCCCTTTTAGGAAGATCGATAAATCGAGCAATTCTAAGTGCTGAAAATATTTAATTGAAATAGCGGAACTTTGTATGAACAGATAGGAATACTTAATTTATTTTTTTAATTAATGTAAAGAGTACATATCATGTTGCTGTGATAGGGTGAATGAGTTAATGAGATAGATTAACATCCAGACACCAAATATTGTCTCATGGTGACAATGTCGTCAACGAGTAATGTTTCTTTATTTTGGAACATATTAAAACCTGCATTGAATAATGATTTGAAAGTGGAAATAATATTAAAACATATTTATGTATGTCTGGTGATATTCATAATATTTGGTAGCTGTAAATGGGACCCAAGGTTGGAATTCATTGCGACATTAATTAAAATACGCTTCATAAATGATACGATTCTTTATCACAAATAAGTCTCTTATTGATTGGCTTGATGCCCTTAATGTTTCGATACCTTAACCCAGGCTAAATAAATCGGGATCAGCGATAAAGCAATGTTCATAAAAAACCTTTCATTATTCAGGGGAATTTTCAATAAATAGTCTCTTATGAATAAAACTATTTATTTTCCACATGGTTTTCTATAAAAGATGTCATATATCATAACAAAAATATATTTACTCGACTCAATCAGATATTTATTTATATGATATCCATTTTTTTTAAAATACTAATTATTTTCCATTGTAAATCCGGTAGAAAATAAAAGTTATAGACATAAGCCAGACTATTTATTTACTGAGACGATGCTTCCAATAAATGAATGGTTTTGAGATACATGTTTTGTCTTTGATCCCAATTGATTTATCTCAGCCTTAACAAACACTGATGCCCCTTGTCGGCAAAGAGGTTTAAAAAGTCTATAAGTCCCTAGAGACTCTTGGAGGCTAAAATAATTTTAGGGTTTCATCAAAGATTCATGATGAGTACATGAAAACTTTTCAGTAATGATTAAATCCAATTTTTAATCGTGATAAGCTGCATTTTTTCCTAATATATGAATTTGTATCATCTACTTACTTGAGGTGGGAAGTTATATTTTAGTCATTTAAAAAAATGATAAATTCGTTCACTTTTTACATTTGAGTCCTTAGGTCTGATCACATTTACAATAGAAGTGCAGGAGTTTTGGACTATCAAGAAGTGCTGTCGACGTCAACTGTCATAAATTGCTTTAAACATTATTTGAGCAGCATATATGTATATAGGTATCACAAATGCCTTTGTTTTTCTGATATTATAAATAAGTCTTCTTATGCTTTTGTTTTATTGCGTTTTTTAGATAGTATGTCCATTACAGTATGTGTTTTTAACTGATGTGCTTCTCTTTGGATACTTCTTCTATTGAAGTAATTTTTAAATGGGTTCATTGCATCTGTTTTAAAGCTTTTTCTTATGTCAGCCGTAAAAGCGGCTAATACTTTCATTTTGAATGGTATTAAGGGTCTCTGGATAATTTTATTTTCGCCGAGGATCGTTTTAAATCTGTTATCCGCCATCTTGTCGATAAGTGAGAATGACAAATCAACTACTATATCACCAGATACTGCGTGTATATCAGGGAAACAAATACGCTGGATTACAGGAAGTTCCTATCCCAAGGAAGGTTCATACTTAGCTGCAACTTCTTTGGATGCCTCGCATATTTTATTCATCCTGGGTGAGAAAAGGGAAAGATATTTAATGACCTTTTTAAAGCTTGCACAAGGATACTTTTCTTTCAAAAATTTCTCCAAAATTAGAACCCAGGATTCCTGTGACATCCATATTTTCCTTATCCAATAAAAGTTTTGGACTTTTCACATTCTAGACTCACACATTACAGACAGGCCACCCCTATTGAAATTGGATTGTTATTGGTAGTAGTGATTGCACCATTATTGTCCTCTGAACATGGACATTAAGGCCAAAAATATCCCTTTTTTTCCTCTTGTTTTCTAAAACGAAATTTTAATAAGTTGCATGGAGTAAAATAAAATATTTCAGAGTTCACAAAACCAATCAAAACACAGCTTTAATGGGCGCTATTTTGAACTGTGATATCAGATGGATAAGGAAAGTGATATCGCTTTAAAAGGATGGCACAAATACATTTATGAACCGTCTAAGGGCAACAACAATGAAATACTTTATTTAAATTTGCTAAAATATAATATTTGGCTGTTACTAACTAAGTTTATGTGAAAAAGTATTTGTATAATATTTAGTTGTATTCCACTCAAATACTTGCCCATCCATACATTTGGGCATTTTTTTATTTTCCTTTCTATGTTGAGCCATTCCTTCCTAGTTCATTTCTTTGGGACACTAAGATATCAACAAATGAAAAATCTAACGAGGACGAGTTGCAGCCGCTGGACACAAAGTTCAGGACATCTGCAAGGCCGAGAATGTATACAAGACCCTTTTAAAGAATGGATAAGATTTCAAACGCAAATCTGGGTCTGGTCGACTTGTGGCCACAGTTAAATAAACACCCACTTTTTACTGCTCAATGGTGGCTAAGGCCATCAGGACGTCAAAAACGACAGGTTGGCGATCTTTGAGAAATACTAATCGGAAGTTTTATATTCCTTGGCGCCGTCAGCTAATTTTGACGGTCTCCAAGGACAACAGGTTCAAGAAGATCAAGAAAATATTATCATGCCTGAAGAAAAAACTCACGTATTGTGTGAGTTTTAAGCGATGAAAAAGATATTTGTTTTGGATTAATCCAGGAACATGTAAAATGACCGATATGTTGCTAGTTCATCCAGCAAAGTCCCTCCCCATCTTCAAACCAAGCATTCAGCTGTTGCCATGGCCCTGGGCGTCTTGGACAGCGACTGCAAGTCCATTCCCATGTACTGCTTCCCACATGACATCAAAATTAGCATAAATCAGTATCTGGAGGTTATGAAGGATGTTGTCAAGCCTTCTTACTCTAATGACAATTATGTATGGCAAATGGACTCCGCACCTGCCCATAAAGCTAAGAAAACTCAGACGTGATATGTAAGAGCAAGTTGGTGGATTTTTGGCCTTGGCAAATGTGGCCACCCTCCTTCTTTAGACATGGCTTCCCTGGACTTTGGAATTTAGGGCGATCTAGAGAAGAGGACATGAAGAATCCGCCATTCAAAAGTTGAAGCCATAAAGTATGCGGTCAACGAGCAGTGGGCTGCTAAATCCGAGGCAACCTTGATCATTGTCTGCCGTCTTTCACCCCGTTTGGAGCATATGGTGGCCATGGGGAGGGGACATTTTGAAAATTAACATCCAATTTATATATATATATAAACACAGAAATTTATTTGTTTTACAAGGGGGAAAATGACATTTTGATAACTAAATGGAATATAAAAAAATACCTGCATCTTACAATCAGGCCAGCTAGAAGCTTGCGGATGGTGACGTGATAGAAAATGACTAAAATAAACATAGGGATTCATCACTCCACGAAAAACAATAAGAATGAAATTTAAAAAAGTATATTTTAATTCTTCCATTCTCTCCAAATTTATTCACTACGATCTCCATGATATTATTAATGAATACAATGTGTAAAATCATCATAAAAACATTTTCATATTCAAGACAAGGAATATATTCTTTGTTCAAACTAATAAAACTAAGAAACCACAAGCTATGTTTACGCTAGGTTTGGATTTGATATTATTTTAAAGACGACCCCTCCAAAGAAGAAAAATAAAGCGAAACGTAACAAATGAATGCCGATTTATTATAATTATTAAAACAAAGAAAAATTAGAAACTGACAATATAAAGAAATCTTTATAACATTATGACAAAATAAGACTAATAAACATCATAAAAGTATAACACTAAAAAGGTAAATATTAATATATAAGATCACATCTGACTTTAAGTTTGGACTCCAGACATCCAGTATGTGAGGTCTTTTCAATATGTTACGAATAACAATTCTAAATGCCGACAATCCATTCAGAAGATTGAAATGCATAGTATCAGAAAAAGGTTTTATGGGCCATAATTGTGTCGTATGCGTACAATTAATCGTCTATGAAGATTTTTTGAACTGAATAAAGAAATGCCCTGGCGTTATATTTTTCTCACATTTATCTCAACTTGATATCAAAACTAATTAAAACATTTATTTTTGTGATATATGATTCGAGGCGAAATAATACTTGAAGAGTCCCAAACCAAGACAAATAGAGGAAATACACATCTATAAGGCTTTACTTATGAAAGTTAATTAAAACCTATTCAAAAGTAAATATTTTCTTACAGAAAACATTCAAAAAGTTTTTGGGTCTTCAATGCTTAAAAATCGGAGACAAAATATTTTCATTTAATTTGACTCACTGAAAGGCCTGTTGAATGCGTGGAACAACGTATGTACTCCGTAAGATTAATAAACATGAAATTTTCTTTAAAACACACCATTTTTTCATCAAATAACCTATATTTATTATGACTTATGGTTTATAAATCGTATTTTTCTTAGCCAATAATTTTAACTGCTATCAAATGATGTAACTCAATTAGTATTGCCTCTACTCGAAATTGACCAGGCGGCAGTCATTTCAGGGGGGCAAATAAAAAAAAATCTATATTTTTATTAAACTTGAATGTTTTCTAAGAATATAATGAAATTTGAATAGGCATTCAACATTTATATCTTAAGCATTGGTATGTATGGATAAGACTCTCCTACTCTAATGCACTGCTTGCTTTCAACGCTTGTGTAAAACCAAAAGAGATGACTTTAATAAACTCCAACTGATATGGACCATACACTCTAAACATATCTAAGGTCCAGGAACTTGAATCGGCGCGGACAAATCCTCTACAAAACTATACACATTATCTGCCATATGATGTGACTTCTTTAGATGAATAGCAACGTTTGACTTCCGATAAGTCTTATACTCACAGAGCTTGCATTTATACTTTCGCGCTTGGTGTACCTCAAAGTGTTTCTTGAGGACTTTCATATGAGAGAACGTCTTTCCACAGACCTCACAGGCAAGGACTTTTTCGCTTTCATCCGAATGCATGACCTTCATATGAAGAGAGATTCGACATCCTACAAATAATTTTCCCACAGACCGGACAAATGACCCGCCGATCCTTTTTGGCACCATGCGTGTGCGTCAAGTGCTCATTATAGTATCGATGCTTGACTGTCTTCCCGCATTTGAGCAAATGACCGTGCGTGTATCGTGGGCCCCATTCAGGTGGTTGGCAAGGCTTTTTATGAACTTATAGCATATGAAACAACAGAGGAGATCCTCCTTCTCAGGTGAGCTAATCGAATGTGATTGTTGAGTTCTTGTCTGGAAGAGATGTCCTGGGAACACAACGGACAAACACATGGCTCGGTCAATGTGTTTTTGAGGCTCTCGTGGGAGGCCAAGTGAGCCTCAAGATTCCCTTTGTTGCTGAAGGTACTGAAGCATATTTCACATTGCATAAAAGTTTTGGTGTCGCTTTTGCGCGAAGACTTTTTCCTCACTTTTGATTTACATGTCGTGGGAATGTGGACGTAAGATTCCTCTTCATCTTCTAAAGCATCTTCTTCTCCAGATGAGGGCATACAAAAGAGTGGATCCAGGTTTGGATCCTGACTATCGTCCGAGTGAACACTGCGAGAGTCTTCCTCAGGGAAGGATTCACTGAGGGATTCCACTTCCTCTCTAATTCCTCCATTAATATGTGGTGGTGAGCCCTTATAGTCCATGAGGAGGTGATCAGAGGAGCTCAGACATTCCCGACAGCAGAGATCTCTTTCCTTGGTAAGAATGTAGGCACAGTGACTACTGCGAGAGACTCTCTTGGAGGAAAGGCTCTCCAGGATCACATCCTCTTCACTCCCGGCCTCATTGCTGACTAGTCCCGAACAGAGGCGAAGAATGGGAGAGTCAGAGATGAGACGGAGTATCTTTGAGGCCTTGAGACTTAGGTTGTCCTTTGGAAGGACTCGTGTGCAAGAATGGTTTCGTTGTAAGAGAGAAGACGGAGGTTAACGTGATATTCGCTTTGATCTAGAAAGACGTGGAAGGTAGGGAGGAAGGAGAAGAGAGACTCCTGAGGGTAGATGGCCAACTGAAGGGAGTAGTTGCTCTCCTTGGGTCAGGGTCCATCAAAGATATACGGGACTTGAATGCATCTCCAAGATCGCTCATCCACTCCTTTATCTGAAAAAGATATGAAGTGTCATTATATTTAACTTTACTTTTTTTTAAACTGTATATCGAGCTTACTTTGTTTCGAAGACGAGAGTCTTCTTCAGGGTCCATGTTGGCCCTTTGGTCCATCCAAGTTCCTTCAATTTAAAAAACACAATAGGGCCCAGTCTCTTTGTTTTGGAAGCTCAAAATATAATATCAAAACAAAAAACGGAATAATTCACATACTTCGAACACACAACCTCTTGAATTTAATGTTGAGAGAGAATTCCTACTTTTATCTTGAGAAAAACAATATGCCAAAAGAATGATTGAAGTATTTTGAGCCACATTTCTTCAGATCTACAATTTTAAATTATTTTTCAAACTATACTCATGCTTTTACAACATATACATTATTATGGATATTTTATAATATGAGGTAGTATATTAACAATATTATTTTGTTCAATATTTCATATTTTTAAAGTATCAAATACGTTTGATACCCAAAAGTATAAAATAATGAAAAATATCTGTCACGAATCATTTGTTTATACGTTAGAAACAACTTTTATGAATGGAAATTATTTGAAGTTTTAGACAAAACATTATTAGTGATGATATAATGCTAAGAAGTGCCATACAATTTATAGTATTTTGAGTCTAATCAGTACTTTTTTATTTTGCACCATATTGTTCTTTGTTTATAAATATTTAAGGATATATAAACTTATTATATGAATAAAAATATGTGCAATATCAAAATTGATTATATTTAGATTTATTTACATATATACTTTTTTTTTTTTTTTTGGTTATAATTTTTTTATTCAGCTATCAAATATTATAAGACAGTGTAAAATAATAACTACACTAAAATACAAGACAACTAATAAATAAATAAAAAATACTCTCGACAGTTGCGTTAAAATAAATAACATGAATGAACATTGTAGAACATATTTATTGTCAAGAGATTATAACCTTATATACATGGACGAAACAGCGTTTATTTATTCTTTAAAAAATCCCGATGACGTCTTAAAATCCTCTTCAGAGCTTTCAGGTATACTCCTGAGCGAGATGGCACAAATCGTATAATATCTCCCGCCCATTTCCAAGAAGGAGATCCAGGGTCAGGAACTTTAACATCGAGCGCCTCGTAACGAGCCGCTGCTCCAAGGATGATCGCTCTCAGGTCCTCAGCTTCCACATAAGAGTTTGCTGTTAGTTGCTTAGCAATTAATGATTTGATGTTGCTTAATGCTGCGTATATACATTATGTTTTTCAGTTAAGCTTATTTTAATTCAATGAAATCTTACTGTATTAAAAAATCTATTTGTTCATGTAAACTAAATGTTTACTTATTTTATATTGAAAAAAATTATATTCCATATTACTTTTACGAAAATGGGACTCTTTTTGATGAGTTTTTAATGCAAAAAATCCATATAATTAGGAAAGAAGGAAATACATTTATTTATCGGGATAATTATGTAATTTTTATGCTGTAATAACTCTAAAATATTGATTGATATAATGATTAAATCCTTCATTTCAACGCTAATATGCTTATTTATATCCACACGGAAGCAATAATATCGAACCAATATTGCGAAAAAGCTTAATTAAAGGGGAAAAATAGTTAAATATGTGCAACCAAGCCCTATACGAAAATATGATATATGTATAACATAAGTCTGATTAAAGTGAAATAAGTTGTACCAAGGACTACTTTAATCAAATTAAAGTAGGCCTTGGTTGTACACAGATAGTTAAGGCTATGATCACGAAGTCCTCCAACTGTACTTATGTAAGGACAAAAGCTAACATATATATATATATATATACATAATACATATAAATATAAGATATTTAATAAATTTATAATAATTAATATATATATATATATAATTATATCAATATATATATATATATATATATATATATATACAGTCGTCCCTCGAAAAGTCGCGACGGCCCGATCCACTACACGACCACTGCGATATATATGAGGGTTGCGATGTTTATATATATTCTGCCATTGAGGTATGGGGAGGTGAAAAAACGGGAGCCAAGCCGTCTTCGCGTAGTAAAAGAACTGTGAGATTTCGAGGGGCGAAATAGCGAGGGCCAACTATATATATATGTAAATAACAAAAAAGTCAATTATTTAATATTTAATTTTACAAAGTTTCAAAGGTCGATTGAACTCATCTGTTCCAAAATAAAAGCGAACCACAACAGTTTTAAAAAAGGAATCTGAATCCTATAGTTAATATTTCGCTAAAGAATAGGATTGGATTGTATATAAGAGGTTGAAACCCCTAATATCCTTCACACATGCGAAAACCTCCAATTTATAACTTTATGAATTGACACTATATAAAAACTTCTCAAAACGGTCTAAAGCTTGTTTTAAACCCATAAAACGGCTTACCGACGAGCGCCGGTAAAAATTATGATGATGGAGCTTATATACTTTGAGATAGACAATGAATAATAGTATTATGAATGATTTTATAAGTCAAACTGAAGAGAATATGTATAAACACCAGTTAAGCTTCCATTTTCAAGAATATTTCAAGTAATTTTATTTATCACTGTTTAATAAATTAATCATAGATGAACCAATAATAACGAAATAGAAAACCCTTTATAAAAATATTTAAAAAAAATTCAAGGAATATGTTATAGTTATATTAAAAACATTAATAATGTTAGCTGTTCATAAAAGTTTTAATCTAAAAAAACCTAAAGAAAATAGAGCATGACAATGATTGACTAAATGCATGAACACTTTTGTTCTAATTTAAAATTTGTACTTTGCTTTTTGAAAATGGGAATATTGTCTTTTTATATATATATTTAAAGACTATTGTACAGAATAAATTATGTTATAGAAAAATGAATAAATAAAAAACCACAAGATATTGACCTTAAAAACATGTATGCATATTATTATTCAACAATATTCTATTATTATTCCTTTTAAAACTTTTCAATAAGATCCCAATATTACCGTTTCTTTGTTCGTAAAGACAAAAAGTAACATATTAAGAAGTGTTTATTCGATCAACAAATTATATAGAAGTCATCGTTCAATTTTTTACAATAAAAAGTCAATTTAATCAGATGATACAACATGCATATAAAATTCAATTTTACAATCTATAGTTCTTTGTATTGAGAACTCGTTTGCTTTTGATGGAGTCCACAAGCCAGTCCTCACGAACGCGGACTCCCTTCACGGATGATTTCTTCTTGAGCTTTGTGTCATTGGGATAAATAATATGCGTCGCTTTGGCGTCCTCAAAATCTTCCAGGATTGTGCCCCCAAAGGCTATTATGTGACGAGAGAGGAACTGAGCGTCCTCAGATAGGCCAGGAGTAATATGACTTTAGTTCCAATGAATGGATCCTCCAGCAAAAGTTTTTTCTTAAGAGGAGGAACATCTTCAGGTGGAGGAGGAATATTCTCGGTGGTTAACTTTCGTTTATCACTCGCCTTGAGGGAGCTTTTCCCGTCTTTTTTGATAAATACGGTTATCAAAATTTCATTCTTAAGAAACACGTTTTTAATGAGAGTCCGTACGGCATTCCATTGAAGGCCGTCAAGGCCACATCCAATGGTCGGCATACATATTTCACTCACAGAGTTCTCTTCCGCATGTCTCCTCATTTCCTCCAAGCTTTCCGAAGAGTCTCATATGTAGGCTTCTCGGAGTACTTTTTATTTGTCACAAGATTATATATGAAGCGCCCTCCCTCTTTCAAAACAGCCAACCCACCCACAACTGACTTGATATTAGAAAGCTCTTTGAAGCACGGGAATTTGAGCGAAACGTCTTCGCAATCCCCTTGTTGAGGGAGTAGTCCAGGCTGATGCAATGGGCCAGGGATGCCCTCTCAGAGGCATCTGTGAATAAATCCCCCTCCTTGACAACGATATCAAGGCCATATTTGTTGGATATTTCGATCTTATCAAAGCTTCGACGGGACTCTCCAAGAGTTACTTTTGTGGGAGAGCGGTCTCGGGGATCCATTGAGGTAAAGGTTGTCAGAGGACTAAAATATAATGATGAGAGAGAGCCATCAGTTTTGTGAATAACAATATTTTTATTTAGATATATTCATACACAACAATTTTTTTACATGATTTTTTGTGCACAAAATAAAAAATGAATAGTAAATTT
Organism: Caligus rogercresseyi; assembly: GCA_013387185.1. Taxonomy (NCBI): domain Eukaryota; kingdom Metazoa; phylum Arthropoda; class Copepoda; order Siphonostomatoida; family Caligidae; genus Caligus; species Caligus rogercresseyi. The sequence goes on from CP045896.1 coordinate 1,289,837, forward strand.
GTGACTAATGATGATAAAAGATTTATGGAATAGCAAAACTTTCACATATACATGTATGTATGTTCATAACAACAATAAAATATTCTAAAATAAATTACGCACTAGGTAGAATAAATATTTTAAGATAGTAACTTCATTTATAAAAAAAACCAATGATATTTTAAGGCGGTGACTTAAAAAAAATATATATATACAACAATAATACTTTACGGTGGTAACTTTTATTAAAAAAATATATACAAGAATAATATTTTTTGTCTTCATAATAAATCAAATATTACTCTTATTAAGTTTTATTTTTTTAGGAGGAGTTACATCTCTGATATATTGTCTTCCTGTTCACTGTCCTCTTGATTTTCTTCCTCCTTGAAGTCTACTTGAAAGTCCACGCGTTCCTTGGAGGCTTTGTAGAGTTCAATTAATTCAATCAAATTCGTGGCTGTTTCCCAATTTTTATCTTTCCTTTGCTTGGTGACCCGCGGAAAGCGAATGGAGATCCCACTGGCCGTATGGCTCTCCGCCTTGGAGAATTCCGCCCCCGTGATTTCCCAAACGGGCATGACCTTTGGATCCTTTACCACGAAATCCGGAACAACGCCGCGGTTACAAAGGAGCCACGTGGGAAGGGAATCATAGTCTCCTTTGATTTTTCTCATTTTAGGAACTAATTTATCTTGAAGGCCCTCTAGGGTTGCGTCATCAAAGCCTCCGTGGACCTTTGTGACGGTTACCCACTTCTTGGACTTGCTGTCGAAGCATCCCATGAGGAAAATGCTTAGAATCCCCCCTTTTTGCCCTGTGCCAAACCATCCGCCCAGAACGACGAGATCCGCAGTGTCTGCCATGGCACCATCGTTAAGGTAATCTTTTTTCACTTTGAGCCAATGGCGCTTTCCGGGCTCATAGGTGGAGTTAATGTCCTTGAGAACAAGGCCTTCCAAACCCTTCTTGAGGACATCCTGAATCATTTCTCCCAGTTCAGACTTCTTCTTAATGACTTTCATTTCGGAAAACTTGATGAAATTCCCTACTTCCACCATGTGCTCCGTTAAAAGCTTCCGTCGCTCCCAAATCGGTTTGCTCATCAAATTTTCTCCGTTATAATAGATGCAATCGAAGATGAAGAGGCAGGGAGTGGCGTCCTTGAAGCCAGAGCCTTTGTGAACACCGAGGGAGCCGAAGGGTAAAGGATCCCCGGTTTTATTGTCAACCATGAGGACTTCTGCGTCCAAAATCAAATCTGATCCATCAGGAAATGCCTTGGGAATAGGTTCCTTAAAAATGGCGACCTTATGCGACATGACAGGCTTAAGGCTTCGTGAGAAGTACGCAAATTCATCTCCACGCTTATGAAGTTGAACTCTCTCCCCGTCGTATTTAATTCCGAATACATTCCGCGAGGAAACTTTTTGAAAGCCATGTCCACAGACTTGCAGGCCTGGGCCAACATGGGCTGTATGGGGTTCATAAGGGCGGCTCCTACGTTCAGAGGTCCCTGGGATCTCCGTTCGAGCGGAGTGTCAAAACGCATTCAATGACTTTGTCCACGTTTCGAGAACTGTTAAATGCCTCATAGGCCTGAGGATGCAGAGCACTTAGAACCGGCTTGGAGCCTGCTTGCATTCGCAAATCTCCCTTGATGAGCCGTATGAGGAAGTTGAGGTCCTCCACGGTGCATTTCTTAGTCATTTTCTTAAGCTCGAACATTTGTTTATCTTCCGTAGTTATTCCAACAAGTCCGTCCAAAAAGTCATTGACTTCAAATACGTTGAGACATGACTTTTTGAGCGGTGGAATGCAGCCGTTTTTCTCGTAAAAGCTCGAAATCGTTGCCGCTATGTCCCCTGCCTCCAAATCCTCGAGCATGTCATCTTCCGACTCATCCAATATTTTGGAATATATTTTAACGAGGGTCTTGCTTTGTAGATTATAGACCCGCTTGACAACGCCTGGGAGAAGGAGACGGATCCATACGAAAAGATCCCCCTTGAATTTGTCTTCATGGAAAAAAAAGCAGCCATTATATCTGTTTTGGAGTTGTAGCTGGGCTCCTTGGCGATCTTGAGGCAGAGGTTGATGAAAGCAGAGAAAGAGTTGTCTTTACATTTTGGATCGCCGATCTTAGAGCGTGGACTTGGGCTGGGCTCCGCCTTAGGGGGTGATTTTTCAGGAGTCTTTGCTGAAGAAGGCTTCTTTTTGGGCGAATTTTGGCCTTACTCGAGCCTAAATAGTAAAAAAAGGAAAATAATATAAAATAACAATGCTAAAATATAAATGCTAGATTTCAATAAAAGTATAAATTTGCTACATCCTCTCAGTTAAAATTATATTTTTATTTATGAGTTTTAAAAAGCGAAAAAAAGAAGAAATGTGTTAATTAAAAAACTGAAAATAGAAACAAATGTGAAAATTAAAAAGTTTATTGAGTAAAAAAGTAATGTATTTGCTTTTATGACAGCAGGGATTCAGATAAAATATATCTCATAACATAATTGCATAGTCTTAAAATATATCAGCAGAATAAGGAATACTCAATATAAAAAAGTAAATATTCTAATTTACGGAATAATTTGCTTTGTATTATTTATAACAATCAGTGATCCAATAGGCAATCGGATTGTACAAGACATAAAACATAAAATGACCTTAGCAGACGAGTGGTTACTTAAACCAGTATGGCATTAGGCCAGAAAAATGTTCTTCCCTAGTTTGGTATTAAAGTTGTATGTCTGTCCTATCCATATTTTTACCAATATTTCTTCGATTCAATAACGAAAGAGCAATACAGAGATCTGATAGCTTCAATGGACCTATAGGCAATTAATGGAATCAAATTTGTGTTAACTGAGTTTCCTAATAAGTGAACTTCTTTCTTACGTTATTAAAATTGTAACATGAAGAAGATATTGCTTTTAGTTAAGAAAATAATACTTCTTTTTAAAGACGCATATTCCATACTTGGTTTAGTTGTAGGTTTGAATTCTCGAATGAGTTTCAAAACAGCCTCCTTGTCTTCGGCCTTGACATCCTCCCATCCTTGAAGGTCTCCGGGCTCCTCAATGATTTTAGTACTGGGCTTGGCCCGAGCAAATGTTTCAAACATACATGCTGGGTGATGAAAGAGCTTCATTTCTCCATCATCAGAGAAGGGGCTCGCTGTGATTTTAGCGATGCGCAGTTCTCCTTCAGGAACTTCTCCTTGCATTTCTTGCAACCAGCAGGACGCTTGGCATAGTCGATACTGTACTTGTTGTCTGCCATCTTGGTTCTTCTTTGGATGAGATGGATCGAATGAAGTTAGATTCGGATCCAGAAGTTCTTATATTCCTTAAAGGAATGCTTTTGGTGTGTCTGCTCTTTTTGTTGTCTAGAATGTACGCCAAATTAGAATAAAAAATTATATTGCACCATTTTCTGAGAGTTCCTTTACTTTTTTATGACTCATGCAAGCCGGCCTGTTTCTTCACAACAACTAAAGCGTTAAAACAACGTGAGGAAATTAAAGGGAAAGAAATGACTACGTCATGACTGAAGATAAGCATGTTTGTACCTGAAATGTTCGTTTAAAGTCGTTGAGTCTGGCATGGTGGGAGGGTTCCTGTAAGTCTAATTGTTGAACAGAGCTGTGCCAATTGGTTGCTTGTAATAAAATATATTGATAAGGTACACAAAGTCAAAGTTTAAATAATAAAACTGTAATACAAGGAACATTAAGCATTAATAGAAATTCTAAAAATTATTTTGTAAATTAATTTACTGAATCACGGTCCATGTGGCATGAGAAAACTTATAATTAAATAGTTGGATTATTTCCAATATATCAGATGTGTAATTGAAAGTATTATAAAAATAATTTATATTAAATGCGTTTCGATTTACAATTTCTCATAATTTGGGTCCAAAATCAGGTTTGAATCCAATAATGGGTACTTCATTTATAGTTTAATAGTGTGTACAGAAGAAATGAACAGGAAAATACAGCCTAGGCAGAAATGACGCAAGAAAAAAATACCCAAGATAAAAAAGAAAATGATAACACATGAAAAAAATGGCCCAAATAAATATTTCACCCGTCTAATGACAACAAAGAAATCATTAAGAGTCACTGGAGGATTACAACCTCCCAGAACAACTTCATATCTTTCTACGAGGGAGAAGAGACCAATAAAATCAACGCAATTATAACAAAAAACTCAATTATATATATATATATATATCAGGCTTGTGAGCGTTCAGCTTTTTTTGCGTTCAGCGTTCCGTTCAGCGTTAAAAAATAATAGCGTTCCGTTCAGCGTTCCGTTCAATGTTTTTGCGTTCAGCGTTCCGTTAGCGTTCAGCGTTCAAATATTTAAAAATAACAATGTGTAATTTTGAAAAATGGAAGTACTATTTAGGGGGTTTATAATAAAAATGAGCCCGAACCGACTTTCAAATGATATAAATTTGTTGACTGGATCTAACCCAGGGGTTCTCAACCTGGGGTCCACAGAACGTCTATATTCACTACATAAGAGGGTCGCCAGACTGGAGATTTTTCTATAGGGGGGTCGCCAAAGAAAAAAGGTTGGGAACCCCTGATCAAACCCCAACTTGTATATATTTTTTCCTAACCCGTAACAAATAATCATTATATTAATAGTTTTCCATATATAAAAGACAAACACGCCAGTCAGCATGAAATAAACTTAACTATTTTCAATCTTATTAAAAACAACTTCAGATCAAATATATTTGAAAAAATGTCACGATGACCAGACTCGCTTATTTTCGAATAATGGAGTCCGAGTTCGATATTAAGAATCTGCAAAATAGTATTTTAAACCTTCGATGTATGAGTAACTGGATCCCTACTTTCTTCCGTAATGGATACATTACATTTTAAATTATAATCATATTTAAGGTGTAATAAATCAAGACTGATACGAGATCAAAACTATATAATACAAATTAATATTATAAAACAACATTATATGAATGCATCTAATTTTAGAGAGATGTTTTTTTAATCATCTTTGCAATATAAAACACATTTAATATTATATAAACACGAATCAACCATTTACTACATTAAATTGAAGTTAATATCGACTTCGTCATTAGAAATAACTTAATCTCAATATCAATTATTAACATTAAATTTATGCAAGGAACAAACAAAATGCAAAATATTAACTGCAACTGTTGTAAGGGTAATTTTTTGTCTGATCAATGGCGTCAAATTATATTTTTTTAAAGCAACAACAACAAGTTTCTAGGTCGCTTGGCCTATGGGAATGTGCAAAGAATTGATCTTACATTCCTCAAAGTACTTTGGTTGAGACATTCGCGACCATCATGGCGCCTTAAAAATCTATATATCTGCTATATTCAGGAGAAGCCAAAATAATAAATTATCATCTATAGTCATCACACATCCATATACAATTGTGACGTGCGAGCATAAAATGTTTACCAAACTATGCTAATTACTAGAAAGCGTACAGGGACTAACCTTGTAAATAAAAATTTTTATTTGCTCGTAGACTGTCATTTATTATCCATGACGAAATGAAAAAAGCTGACGAAATTATTACTGTCCTCGTATCCGATTCCTAAGATTTTAACTCTCGAGCCCTCCTATCCGAGTCCTAATATTTAAGTTATCGAATCCACGAATCCGAGTCCATCAAAATGAGCAAATCCATGATTCCGAGTCCACAGCCCAGATAAATATCCAGTAGTCAGACTTAATCTCAACTTATTTCAACAATAGTTTCATACCTAAATACTAAATAAGTTGTTTATTTTGTAATAAGAATGAATGTATAAAAAGGTCATTCAATTGTGTGTAAATTTTGTCACTTGGGGTAAAATTTAAAAAAAGTGCTTTACTATTCTATAGAGAGTTCTTGGGAGAGTAGTTTATAAGTTCTTCTTATAATATTTCATCCCCTTGTTTATATCCCAAAAAAAATACTTAATCAAAACTACATTGAAATGTTTGGAAAAATTGAACGCTGAACGCTGAACGCAAAACTATTTTTTTTTGCGTTCAACGTTCAGCGTTCAAAAAAAAGTTGCGTTCCGTTCAGCGTTCCGTTCATTGAACGTGCGTTCAGCTGAACGCCGTTCAATTTTGCGTTCCGTTCACAAGCCTGATATATATATATTAGGGCTGTTCTTATTTTTCAAATGTTTGAAATGTTAGCAACATTGTGGATTTTCTGTTTCTTAGTCATAAAAGAAGGCAAAGTTTGAACAAAATCGGTCAACATTACGGGGTTGCTCAACGAGGTCAAAGTTATAAAAATTTAGTAAAAATATAGTTTTCCGCAAATTTCTTGAAAATGGTGGGCGTTACATACTTCAATAATAATTATTAATTTAAAGGAAATCTAATTTCTACAAGACGTATTTTTGATGTTTTTTACTATAACAAAGTTTTCTGTAAAAACAAAGAAAAAATGGAGTGTGTAATGTTAGCATATTCATAGCTTTTTTGTATCAATTAACTTCACTCGCCTGTAGAAGATGACTTGTTCGCTTCAGAGTAAAATAGTATTTTTAAGTTTAGTAACCCTTTGAATGATAAATCCAAAAATGACCTTGGTTGCATTCTATCAATTCAGAATTCAGTACAATCTGAGTTTACATAATATGATTCAGAGCCTGTATTGACCTATAAGAAATCGATTATGAAAAAATAAATAATAATGTGTTTCTTAGATTTGTGTCAAGGTATCCTCTCAAAATTTTACTTTGTCTCTGACGCATTTATAATCCATTATATGCATCATTTGTAGGCGAGATATGTTTTTAATGTACATATAACTCTCCACTTATTAAATTGACATGATTTAGTATACCAAAATATTAAAGCTGGTTTACCAAGCTTCATTTGATATGTTTGGTGTTCTAAAAATCGCTATACCTTAAGAGAAATAAGCAAATACATTTTGTACGTACTCTCCCAAAAAATTGATCTTTGATATGAGAATATACAATTACCGCTTGGTAACCACTGTTACCTGGATAGAAAGAGAAAGAAAAAGGGAAGCGAGAGAGTATTTTGCCTCACTTCTCTCGCTTCCCTTTTTTCTTTTCATTCATACTTTATTTCAAATAGATAGAAATAACTATATGTTTTTGTTTCACCTACTTGACTTAATAAACAAAAGTTGAAAATTAATTAAGTAGTATATTTTTATCTAAATCATAAAATATATATTTATGAGATGAAAAGGAAGCTTTTTGATTACAAAGAAAAAAGTGTTTTATATAGCTCCAAGTAATTTTTAATTATTTTGTAAAACTTCAATCAGAAAGGTTGTGAGGTTGATCAAAAAGTTCCGTTAATTTAAGTGAAACAAATGAAATTATCATTTTTATGCATTTAAGGGAGCATTCAGTACTGTTTAATAATAGACATGAACTAAGTTTGTGTATCAATGTCATATTCTATTGATAGCGTAGCTATACATTTGTGTATAACTTTCATCGTGTTTTCTTTTGATTATTGCTCTTTTTATATCTTTTCAGAACTTTCTAAATTCAAAAAACAAGATTTACACTCTTCTATACCTTTGATTATGGAAATAAATGCTACTCCTCTTCTAAACATATTGATAGTTCATTTGACAATGATCTTTAGAAATTTTAAACATCATTTTTCTCTTTCAATAGCAAATATATTGGAGATAGTATAGTACTCTAGTTTTACAAAACAATTGTTTTGTATATTTATATTTGTATGTTTAAATAAAACTAAATTATTTTTCGATATTGCAAATTCATTCGAATTCATTCATATCTTTAATAATTATACTGCGAAGGAATCTTTTGATATTTCATGAATAATCCTCTACTTCTAAAAGTATTCATTTCAAAATGGTATTTATCCTTTTATGTGTCATCTATTTTTATTTATACGATTATCTACAAATGAACCCAGAACTATCTACAATTATATATACTATTTATTTCATTTCTATTTTTTGTGTTATTGTGGAGGATACATCTTTGAATATTATTGAATCATATTTTTATCATCCTAATATACTTGTATACTTCTTAATTTAGATATTAAAAGTTATTATTTAAAAAGTCGTAAAATCATTAAATTATTTTGAAAAAATCGTTATTGTTTAATTTTGATAAATGTGATTAAATATATTTGGAAAATTATAAGATGGACCCTAAAATGCGATCGAATATAGAGGGTAAGATAACTTCAGAAGAGCCAAGGTTCAATTTTCGTAATAGGAATGAGGATGGTAATATTTTCCCGGTGGTCCCTTATTCAAACCTTCAATCCAGTAAGATATTATTCATGTACTACTCTGTGAATGAGATTCATAATATCACTTTTTCAGATGATCGAAAACAACAAGCTCCGTCTTCCAAGAAACTAGCGAATACTGAGGAAATAATATTTCAGGAAGGATCAAAACAGTCAAAATATGAAAAACAGATTCGGAAACCTATGAGTCCTCCTTCTAATAACCCAAAAGTGATTAAAGGAGTCTCTTTTCCCGATCCAATAGTGGAGGAAAGCATTGAAGAATCCGACTTTATGGCAATGAATAACAAGAAAGGAGATACAAGAAGCAGCTCCTTATCTGAAGAACCAGTTTTAAACTATTTAAATCAATCCAATGAATTTTTTGATAGTGACTTCTCCCAATTGCCTTCGGACAATTCCTCAACTCCAAGAAATTTTTCTGACCAAAATATAGGCCTTAATTCTAAAAATGTCAAAGTTAATGATATATTCCAACGGATAAGAGAAAATGAATACTTTGATGACAACAAAGTTCCCAAAAATAGCTCTTTGCAAGACCATTCGGTTAATAATAAGTATAGACAAGATGCTCTCCTCGATAATCCTATTGGAAACTCCTTTACATTAAAGAAAAGTGCACCCCAATCGTCATCGATTCTTCAAAAAAGACTCATAAGCCGTTCCTACAATTCACATATTGAAAACAAATCCAACATTTCTAATACCAACATCATATCAAAATTTCAATATTTTGATTCGAAGAACATTCCATCAAAATATGGGTCGGAAAGCAATTTATTGAGCTCTCGGAACCAATCTTTACGCTTAAACTTTCCTCCTCTTTCATCTCGGCCCAAAAAAAATTGAGTCCAATTTACAAGGGAATATTTCAGCCGAAGAAAGTCCAATTTGAATAGAACCTTGTCTTCAAACGAAATGGATAAAATGCAGAATAAGTTTGGAAAACTTGGTCGCAAGATTCGAAGAAGTCCAATTCTAGATATATTGATCCAAGAGCCGGCAAAAATCTGTTTGAAGCTATGCAACCATCCGTTTTGGGAAAATATAGAACAAAGCCTGGAAGTTCTTCAAGTACAAGCCGTGCACCTCCTTCGCTGCATGATTTCACTACTCTAAATGGATACAAGAGAAATACAGGCGCACTAGGTGGTAAAACTACAAATACCATGCAATCAGAAGGCAGACTTAACGATCCTTTAAGTTTTATTAACGATTTAGGAAATAGCAAAACATATGAAAATAAATCAAATTCTGAGTCAGAAATAAGCATTTCATCAAGCTCTGTGAAAGAACAATAAATCATCCCACTCTTACACAATTGTATGTAAAATAGTTATTTTCTTAACATTAATTTAAGATTTATGTGATTATATATTAAAACAAGAATAATATGTATAATACCCTAAGTTTATTTCTTAGAAACTTGCGTTTATTTTTTTCGTCCAAAACATATATTTTATTGAAAGGGCTTAAAGGAGGTCAACAATAAATGAAATTAAGGTGACTAATTACTTTCTATGAAAATATTTATAGCTACAACCAAAACCGCCATTTCATGATGTATAAACTTAGGTTCCGAAAATTTTTGTGTGATACGTCACGTCTGGCAGAAAACAAAATAAATAACTTTTACTATATATAACATCACTACATCAAATTATCATTAGTGCATCGTACTCTTACAAAAAAAATGGCTTCAATTAATAAATTTAAAAAAAAGACAGTGTGCAGTTGCTGTTTGTCCTTCATTGGATCCCAATGCTCACAATGTATTGTATCACTCGTTTCCACCAACCACCATCAAACAGAAAAAAGCTTGGACCATCGCATGCAAAAGAGGAGATTCGACATTTCAGCCTGCATCATCCTTATGTGTAGTCTGCACTTCACTGAAGAAGACTAGAGAGAGATCTAATGCATGAGCTTCTTAACCTTCCATTAGAAAGAAAACTCAAGAAAAGAGTAGTTCCGACACTTAATTTAAATTAAAAAATTGAAACAAACTTGTCGGAATATACGTCCATGGAACCATCTCTCCAAAGGAATGATAGAATGATAAGTTCAAAACGAAATTATCGTCAGATTACTCAAGATGCTTAGATAAAGATGAATCTTCTAATTCATCGTTTCCCCTCTCCCAAAGCAACCTCCAAGTCACAAGTATTACTTCCAAGTTCATCAAAGATATTGTCATGACAAAAGAGTTTCTAATCAATGTCTAAGGTGCCGTCAGTTCCATTGGAAGCTCTTAATAAATTTGCTCAAAATTTCGTGGTATTTCTCCAATAAAATTTTGAAAAACACTCTTCAGAGCAAAAAGCTAGACATAACAAAGTTTAAGAGAAAGAAGCGAAAAATGAAACAGTGGATTAATTAAATGCTCCAATAATATTTACTTTTCTCTATAAATAGGTATTTCTAATAATATTTATATGATATAGATTATAAACAGTATTTTTTTTGTAATAATTTTAAATTATATTGTTTTTCTTATATGTATTTCTAATAATATTTATTAATATATGATCATAACCATATTTTGTTTTGTATTAATTCAATT
>CP045896.1:1300777-1319527 GCA_013387185.1 Caligus rogercresseyi
AGTACTTTAGTAGAATACGACTTATAATGGAAAAATTTAAGAGGTTCTAATTATTAGTAATGCAATTTAGATTTTGTTAGTTGTTCACATTATGTCATAATTTCTTTATTTTCAAATTTTATTCTTGTGTCCACTTGGTATCAAAATTTTGAGGATTTGTAGAACAGAGAAGTACTTTAAGGACTTAAAATATCCGTTATTTGCTATACATACGTAGATGCCATAAACTCCAAAATGTTAATATATAAATCTATTTTCTAAATATTAAAACTAATTTTTAAATAATTTGTACAGTGCTTTAATCCTTCAAAAAATTATAACATTTAGCAAAACTGATGGTGGGGCTTATTTTCTAAGCGTATTAATTTCCTTTCCATTATAAAACGCCTAAACTAAGGAAAATTATAAGTTTTTTTCTTACGTTTGAATGAAGTTTTTTTTTCAATAAATATCTGCGAAAAACTGTTCCTAAAATAAATAATAATATTTATTTATATCATTAATACTTACATTTATAACGACTTTTTTATAATTATTTTACTCATGCAAAAAACTTTTTTTATGAGCATAAAATATTGAATAATAGTTAGTTAGTTTAAGAGTACATTACTATATTTCATTTGATGTGTATATAAAAGTAAATAAATATATATATATATATATATATATATATATATAGAAATAAACAATACGAGTGCTCTAGAGCATATCTTGTGACAACCATAGATATAAAAGATTAGAGAGCTTATTCCCTTCATCTGTATTTGTGTGTCCAATATAAAAAAGTAATTATATAGAATCTATCTCTAGGATCAGCTTACAATGACGTAGATCAAATTACTTTGTTTAGATTGGACACAAAATACAGCTGAACGAGGATGTTTCTTCTACTACCTTTGAAGGGAATAGCTCTCTATATCTTTATATCTCTATGGTGACAACAGTAAGTTGGAGTTTTTTCAAGCAAATAATTAAATATCTGATAATATGGATATTTTCTGTTTTTTTCTGCAAACGCTTATTTCATCAAACTGAATATGTAAGCCTAGAAAAATTTTTATGTACCTTGGAGTATAAAAATACAAAAGACTTATCTTCACTCAATGCCACATACATTACAATACTACATTTCGAGTGCAATGATGAATGTGTCTATCGTCTAAATGCAACAAAAAGACCTCATTATCATCTTCCATTTCTCCTCCTCATCTTTGTGAATGACTCTTATGCAAATGTTCCTTCTCATATATAACCTCTACGACCACAAGTTGGACTTGATTGCATTCAATGCACATACATTCATTCATTGAAATGATACTACTTTTGTGTAACTATATACTGACTTTATACACGACTCATATGGAGAGATGGGATAGCATCCAATTTTTGAGATGAGTAAGCATTTTAGAATATGCCTAATCACACTCAAAGCAGCACCCATAGAAGATATGTAGCTTTATATTATATACGAATGGTTGAACATACATTGATTTACATCAAGTTAATGAAGTAAATAGATTATGGTGATTCAAGCATCTAGGTACCTGTATATTCCCAGAATACACTAAAACTGGGGTCACTAAGTGATGGACTGCAGTCCGAGTCAGGACCATAACGATAAAAAGATATAGAGAGCTTATTCCTTTCAGATGTATCTGTGTGTCCAATATAAATAAATTGATTTGTACTACGACAAAGTAAGCTGATCATGAGATAGAAAGATTTGATTATCTCTATGATCAGCTTATGATGACGTAGTATAAGTTACTTTGTTTATATTGGACACACAGAATACAGCTGAAAGATATTTCTCTCTGCCATAGAAGGGAATCAGCTCTCTATCAGTGCCTTAGAGTATAGAGTCTGGACGAGATGCTGATGAGTCATAACAAAAGCTGACAAAATCCATAACAAACAAAATTTCATATCATAAATAAATAGGTGTTTGGATTGAATAGCAAATTTAATGTTATTTGTAAAAATCAAAGGGGATATATTTTAATGTAAAAAGATGGCAATTGAATTGAATTTGCTATGATTGCATTATTTTTATGATTTTGCCACTATTTTGAGCAGAAATAGGATTATATGTTGAATAACAATATTATTGCAATTCTAATTTTATTCGTAATGTGGGCAGCCCTTCATCAATCACGAAACCTTTTGTTTTCATATTTTATATCTCTAGGATCAGTCATCAAAATTGGTTTTTCTTAAAACTTTACCCAGAATAAGAGAAATAAATTATCTTTCCGGAGTAAAAAAAACAAACATTGGAAGCATCCACATACTGCCATTGGAGAAAACTTATGTCTACAGGCAATCCTATCGTACATCGTACAATTCAAGAGTAGAATGAGGCTACTGCCAATATTCTCATTCTACTCTTGAAACTGATTGGACTCTGGAACGATCATTTGCTGCTCTTATTCTGGGTAAAGTATTACGAGAAACCCATTTTGATGACTGATTCTAGAGATATAAAACAAAAAGGTTTCGTGATTGATGAAGGGCTGCCCACATTACGAATAAAATTAGAATTGCAATAATATTGTTATTCAACATATAATCCTATTTCTGCTCAAAATAGTGGCAAAATCATAAAAATAGTGCAACTCATAGCAAATTCAATTCAATTGCCATCTTTTTACATTAAAATATATCCCCTTTGATTTTTGCAAATAACATTAAATTTGCTATTCAATCCAAACACCTATTTATTTATGATATGAAATTTTGTTTGTTATGGGATTTTGTCAGCTTTTGTTATGACTCATCAGCATCTCGTCCAGACTCTACTACTCTAAGGCACTGCTCTCTATATCTTTATATCTCTATCCACCCACCGTCCTATATAAAGCCAGAACTAAAAACATTCAATCCTTAAGTGATTTTAAATTTACACGAGACAATTCAATTTAAAATTGCGTGTATTCCTATTTTATTGCAATGGGTTAGCATTTTCATTTGCATGCGAGTAAAGTCATGATGCCACTAGAAAATGAAGTCTTCACGCTCTAATGTTACAACCCCTGGACTACTCCAGTATATTTGATTATAAAATATTGACATAACTTTAGAGATTATGATGTTCCGGACATTTGCTTTAAGATTTTTGGTTCTTTGGGGTTTAGTTGAACATGATGGAATAACCTCTGCACATGAGGGAATAACCTCTTTAACTCAATCGACTCTTCTCAAAATGCGAATATTTCAATCGCCCCCATCGTTCGGAATCCTATATTATATGTAAAATAAAACGATTTATGTATTAAATATACATTTATGACGTCATGAAAAGGATATTTTTTGAGTCCTTAGCAATATTTACCATCTTTTGTAAAGCAGTATATGTAATATATGTACTTTTCTTCATGATGAAATGTGTTTTTTTAAATTTTGTGTTAAGAATTTCATTCGTTGTTTTTTAAAATATATTTGTAAACAGAACATTTTTTTAAATTTCAGTTTGCCCATCAGTAAATATGTAGGTCTTCATCAAGAACATGATCGTAACTTATGTGAGAATGAAAGTTTGTCCTAAAACATAGGTATAATTATACATGTTGTTGTTGTTGTATGATTTATTACAGAGCTACTATAGCCCTAGCCTTCATGGCTACTAATATAAAAAACATGTATCTTTATATACAAACAAATAATTATACAATATAATAAAATATTAATTAAAGAAAAATATCAAAAAAAATATATATAAAATAAATATTTTTTCAATTTTCATAAATACATTAAACTTAAGGAGCTATAAGGATCTAGACAACTCTGCCATTGTCTTTGCTACCCTCCGAGCACTTGATAAGGTGCATGCCTCTCTTAATGGCTGTGACAAGCTCCAGGCCTTTGAAAGGTTAACAGCAGCGACACAGTTGGTAGAAACGGGTTTCTTGAGGCATATTGTAGCACTACGGGTGCGCTCATCGAAGCCCTCAAGAATCCTCTCCAAGGGACAACTGTCCACATTCATAGCCTTCCAAGCGGATATGGCAGCCTGCTTCACTAAGATCTCATTTACAGATGGAAGATGTGACCTGTCGAGAAGGTCAACCACACGCAACCGATCTGCTCTTTGAACTCCCAGCAAGATACGTGCGAGATCGTTGATGGCAAGTTGCGCATCTGAGCTAGTCTTTGCCATTGTAGGGGTGTGAGGGGGTTCAGCAGCAGACGAGAAGTTTTGCACTTCTAGTCACCCAAGCAGACGTCTGAAGTTTCCCGATAACTATGGCTCTAGCTATCTCGGTCAGCAGTGGCCCTCGCGATACCGTAGTGCAGAGCCGGCGGATGACTCCGATTCGTTTCCTGACATTCTGAATAATTTTTTCGTGGTGGGGTCCAAATGTCAGGTTCCTGCTAACAGTTACCCCCAGAAGGTCGAGTGTAGCGGTCGAAGGAGTGTCTGGAGCACCCAGACGTAACGTTTGGGTTTTCCCAACGTTTAGGTGGAGTCCATTGATATTAGAGTACGCCTCCAAGGCCTTCGATGCCGAGCCCATAGCGAAGTCGACCTGTTCCCAGGATGGAGCCGAGATGACAATAGAAGTATCGTCGGCATATAGCAGTACCTCAAGCTGAGCTTCTGGATTGACAGCTACTCTCAGGTAATCAGGTAGGTCAGCCGTGAGAAGAATGAAAAGTAGGGGGCCAAGCACAGAACCCTGTCTGACGCCGTACTTTATGTTCAGGAAATTGGACCGTTGGCCGTTCCAATTCACCTGCTGTCGCCCTCCTGTTAGGTAGCTGAGCATCAGCTTTTTGGTGGGCCCCGCCATCCATTGGAGCTTGGCCAGAAGTATATCTGCTTCCAAAAGGTCAAAGGCCGCAGAAAAATCGAAGGCAGCAATGCATACCTTTAATTTACGATCACAAGCCTTAGCAGCGTTGGACAGTAGAGTTGCAAGGGCAGTGTCGACACTGCGTCCAGTTCTGAAGCCGTGTTGTTCCTGTGGGAGTTTACAAGAAGCTTCGACGTAGGTCACGAGTTGATTATAAAGTACCCGCTCGGTCAATTTTGAGATGGCACAAAGGAGTGAGACAGGTCTATAGCTAGAGGGTTCTTTACGCGGCTTGCCCTTTTTCAGTACTGGGATTATGATTGCCGTTCTCCACTCGTCTGGCCATATCTGAGAAGTTATGATTGTGTTAATGAGGTGAACGATTGGAAGGGCTAATGCTGTCCAGGCTGACTGATATACGACGATAGGAATTTTGTCAATGCCGGCAGAGTGCTTAGGGGCGAGGGATTTTAGTGCCCTCTTCACAGCAGCAGTGCCTACATTGTGAAATCCAAATTCGCCGTCCGAATCGGCATTAGAGCTTGCATTTTGGGAATCAGGACATAGATCGCAACGCAGTCGGTCAACTTTATCGATGTAGAACTGATTGCACATGTTAGCAGAGTCTGTGTCGGTTCTACAGCCTTCTAGAAAAGGCAGAACGCCGTCGTTTCCTTTGCCCATGGCTTCATTTGCGATTTTCCATGCTGCTGTCTGCCCACCCTTTTTGATTCGAGATAGATTAAAGAAACATGGTCACGTCTAACTAGACTCAGTGCTTTGTTCCTTAGGGCCTTGTAGCACTTTTTCCCTAGACTCTTCGCCTTGTCCCGTTCTCGCATGACTGCTCGAGTATACGGTTGAAGCCTAACATTTGCGTTTGGAGTGGTGTATCTTCGAAGAGGAGCAGCAACATCCAAGGCAGCTGTGATGGCTATTTTTATGTGAAGATTGATGTCATTTACGTTGGATGAGTCAAAAAGGGGCTGCCAGTCCCAATTGAGAAGGAAAAGCTCTAGTGCAGGTACGTCGAGTGTGGACCAGTTGCGTTCCTCCCTTGTTTCTTTTACAATCCGCTTAGGAGCTCTTTCGGACGAGATCGTTGCAAGAAGCGGCGCATGGTCAGAGAGAGCGTCATCGAGTACTTTTACGTGAATGTTTGTATTTCCTCGAAGGTATACGTGATCAATGGTGGAGGTACGGTTTTCCCCATTGAAAACGCCATTAGATCGAAAAGTTGGACCTGTCGGTTGCAATTGAAGTCCGAGTTCCTCATAGTAGCCCTTCCAACGTTGCATGACGCAACGTTTTTATATAAGTACATAGCCATTTAAAAGGAGGCACTGGGCAGTTCTTTTGTAATCATTCAGATATATCAAGCTATGCACTATAGATAAATAAGGTTCCTACGAATAAATCATTCTCCCTCTTTACATATTCTACAATATATACATCCATGGTGCTCGGACAGAAATATACATATGTAAAAAGGATAATAAAAAATGTACTCTACATGCATAGAAGTTTCCACAAAAATAAAAAATATATTTTTTCATTTTTCATAAAAGGCCTAATGAATTGATGTTCCCCAAAAGTTGTACACTAAACATTAGCTTCATTCTTGCCTAACCCATCGTGATCTCTTACATTTCGAATGTATATACCTTGGTATTAAACATATAATGTAATGTATATATATTTTTACTATAAAATAAGTCATTTATCATAAAATGCACATTTTGTAATATATATATGTACATTGCAATAACCCTTGAAACAATAGACTTTACAGATTAAAACCCATCATTAAGCTCACAATATTACAACTCTTTTTTGTATGGACTAAACCTTTGCCTACATTGCTGAGCATTTGTTTCACATTGAGTATATTAAACAAATTTACACATCTTAAATAATGTGTATTCCTTTGGTTGGCAATACGCCATGAAGATAAAACTTTTCAGCATCTACATATGTAGATGACAAGGGGAAGAGTTAATAATAAAATATAAGGTTACATCCAGAAGGAAAGAAGGTAGCAACAATAACATTGTAAACAACACAAAATTATAATCTTGGGATTAGATACGAACAACTTTATTCCTAAATATATGACTTAAAGCAATATATATATATATATATATATATATATATATATATATATATATATATATATATATATCAGAGCTGCTAATACCGAATGTAAATCGGTATTTGGTACTAACGACGATAGATTTCAAATATCGATTATATAATATTCGGTAGAAAATACCGAATTCCGTACCGATTGACAATCGGTACGGTATTTGTACTAAGTACTGAGGTTAAAGTTTGAAGCGCTGCCTTGTGTGCAAAAACTTGAGCTTTGCAAAATAAATAAACAACTACGTTGCTCCAGTGGACAACTTATAGAATTAAAGAGCAAATACATAAATATGCGTTCATTATAAGCATATGCTATGTTTTGAATACTAGAGTACCTGAAAGTGCATTTAATATCGGACAATAAGAGAAAGTAAATAATAATGAAAGTCTATAGCCTTCCATTCCTACAAAATACAAGTACATATATAACTTATATTAGATTTGTATGTATTAATTTCAAATAATCTCTAATAAATTATAACAAATTATGTACTTAATTGACATTTGCTATAATTGTCTGATACTAAATGCATATAATGAAGTCACAGAGCAGATACATAAACACTCTCTTTCTTATCTACCGTACAGAATATCGATTGATACTGTAGATATATAATAAATCTACCGAATACCGATACCGAACGATAGAAGGTACCTATATACCGAATACCGAACCGGTGGTTCATTTTTCTAACCGAATCTCAGCTCTGATACACACACATATATATATATAAATATATATATAATATATATAATAATAAATAATAGATACCCCAAAAAATTAATCCTTCGAATGAGCACCTCACGATCAGGGATGTAATGATTTTTTTAATATTATAATGATTGACAATAAATGTGACATGTCCCTATAAGACACACTAAAAGAAAATAAGACTTGGTAACAGAAGAACCATCTTTATTGTTGAACTATAATAAAAGGATCTTAGACATAAATAATACCCAAAAGTTGTCATTTTAACAACGCTTCCTTATTATTTAAAAAAGCCTCTTTTTACCTATTTCTCTTCATTCATGGGTAATTGAAGGAATAGGGAATACGCTTGCATATACGGAAGCTCTTTAAATTACATATCCACGATGTATTTAGGTACTTTTAGTCCCTGCAGTGTTTCCTTGATAAGTATTCCTCTCATACTCCTCATCATCATTTCTCATTCCCTCATATGTAATACTACTACTAATAATAATGAATTAAAATAATAGGGTGGTTCCTTGACGGAAAATCCTCTTCTTTTTTGGGGGCTTAGATTTCTATCAGAGGTTAATGCTATGGGAATGACTCGTGACCTCTTGCTCTGATAATTATTATGTTTTTGGGGATGGAATATATTGAAATACGTACAATATGTATGAACATTTGGAAGGAAATTTGATTTTAAAGCAACTACTGTTGGGCTACCCTCTTAAAATTACATATACTGAGGCTACAAGAGTATTTGATCCCTAGAAGGTAGTTCGGACCGAGAGTTGATCACAGGCTTACAACTAAATAATGATAAGCGTCTGTGTTGCTATTAATATATCTTAAAAATCTTTAAATGAGTTATTTTTAAGGATAAAATGCGAATTCCAGGATTTTTTTTGAGCATTATATTTTTTTAAATCTGATTTGATAGGTCAGTTGAGCTCAACATATAAAGTAAGATGTTGAAGGCATACGATTGCAAAATGATATGCAACAATTCATAAACAGGATTAAACTACCTTTATATTTAATCTACTATGTGAATATGAATCGCACGATATAATTTTACCTTTGTTGATAAGAATGAAATTTATTATTAAAGTAAGTATATTTTTGTTTTCATTTCATATTTGCATTTATATTATTACATCGTACATAACTAATCATTATAATGAATGTCATAATTAAGGATCGTAAAATATTTTTTAAATATAAATATTTTTTTAAATATTTTCCTGTTTTTTAAGTTGTTTTAAATATTTTCTTGTTTTTTTCTGTTGTTTTAAATATTTTCCTGTTTTTTAATACTCTTTTAAATATTTAGTGATATTTATCTAACTTTTAAACTAATAAGCAATTTTAGTAAAAAAATATTTTGAAAATTAATTAAAAGTTTATTTGTTAACATGTTATGCTCATTGTTCACGTATTTTTGTATTGAATACCAATTTTACATGGGTATAAAATATTTTATCAACTTTTGTCTCCAGTTTCACGCTGGAGGAAAACCTGACAATATACAGTATACATCCGTTTTTGTGGAGACTTCAACGTTAGCTCTGCGAGCAAAAGTCAGACAGTTGTTATCCAAATATATTCTAATGGCGCCAGGAGTTTTGTATTGCATTGTATTTCTTATTTCATATTTGGATTTGTAACCTTTGCAAAGATTTTGACTGTTGAGGCGAGAAAACATTTATCCAGCAGAGATGTCAGGAAGCAGTTTACAACACAAGTGGCTTCAACAGCTTAGCTTAAGCAACAATGACATCAAGTTTGTCGACATGAAGACTGCTTTTTGCCGCCATTGTGAGTCCAGCTTCGAATCTCAACAGAAAGGTCAAGTGAAACCACATATTGAGTCCGCAAAACACAAGAAGAATATGCAACTCAAGACGAAAAGGAGCAGCTCTCAAGCACAGCTTGAAGACGTTTTTGAGAGAAGCGTCAAGAAGTCCAAGTCGTTTGACCTCAACAAAAACTCTGTCAAGCTTTATTGGCTGCGAACATCCCATGGCACAAATTGCAGGTTCCCATGTTTCGTCAATTTCTTGAAGAGCATTGTGCTGTATCTATTCCTGACGAAAGCACTATGAGAAAGACTTACCTGGACATCTGCTATCAGGATGTACTCACCAAAATTAAAGTTAATATTCAAGATCACCCATCTGACTCGCCATCGATGAAACTACGGACGTAGAAGGACGATACATTCTAAACGTGGTTGTCGGAAAACTTGCTGCAGATTCATCCAATCGAGCCGAACTGGCGCACTCGATGATATTGGAAAGAACCAATGCTGAGACAGTATCTCGTGCCGTAAATGATGTTGTAGTGAATATTTGGAAGTTAAGGCTGAAAACATCAAACTCATGCTCTCTGATGCTGAAATGTGAAAACTTTTGTATCCCCTGTTGCCTTTTTCATATTTGTTATTCTTTTTTACTCTATGAAATTGGCGACTCGTGGTAAGGTATATATTCGATCTATTAATCAATAAAAACTGAAAACCATTGCTTTTAATTAACATCAATAAGTAGTAATTTTATATTCATATTATATCATAATATGTTTGAATGCTTTTGACATGTACAGTTGTTGGTTTTCAGCTTGGTCACATTTCATTGATTTAAGCCCAAGTTAGGGATTAATACTTACATTTTTTTTCTTGCCCGCAAGGGGCTTATATTTCACTATGTAGTATTGAAAAAATTACAATCACAAATATTTAACGGTATGCATCAAATATCAAAAGGGGTAACGTCCGAATTGTATAACATTAAATAACAATAGTCATATCAACAAAAAACAGAACAGCAATGGTTTTTAAATAAATTATTTGAATTTCATATATACAGTTCACAATTGTTGGAGCACTTTGGAGTACAGTGAAGCGATGGACATCATTTCAAGGAGGTTGGCATCTTTAATTGTTCTTTTTTTATAAATAACATAGTGAACTTTTGTTAAGACCGCATCACATCTTGGATTACGCGAGAAGGTGATGAAGTCCTCCTCTGATGGATTTTCATTGAAGTGACCCATGGTAATTTCTTGAACGGCCCGATATGTTTCAATTAAAGATGAGCATTTCCACAGTAAATGATCTGTAGTTTCTATTTCCCTCTTGCAAAAGAAACAGTTACTACGGTCGTCTTTGAAAAATTTGCTGGCAACTTCCAGTGAACCAGTCAACTTTCTATATTTGAACCACTTTTCTGCCGATGTTAAAAATGGATTTTTAACAGCTTTAATGCATTCGCTGATATTTTCTTCTTATTCCTCTTCGTTTTAAATAAGATTCAAATGGAATTATAGTTGATATGTACAATGTATTTCTTAAAACCCTCGTGGCTATAGTAGAAATTTTATTCTAAAAGGTAAAAACGGTCGTGGGGTATTTAGTGGGCTACCGAAGACACTAGTAAAATATTTAAAAGCGAGCTTGTTTAAAATTTCTTCAGAATAAATAACGTCACTTGCGATAAAAGCGTTCACTGTTTTAGGGATGGAGTATTTAAACAATTTAAAACTGGCATCTCCCATGCTAAAGACAGTTCAAACTTTTCGAGACAGGTTCTCGACCCTTCACAAAAAGCTTTCATTCTCTCTGAGAATTGGGAGATAATGTTTAAAACTTTCGACAATCCGTGACAAGGAAACTTTTCATAATCAATATCATTATTGTATAAAAATTGTTTCAAGCATATGGACCAATATTGGTTTTTGTCCCAAAGTTTACGGATCCAAAGACAGTTTTGGGACATCCACATTTTTTTAATATCATGAACGCCTAGTCCTCCAAGTTTTAACGGTGTATGTATTCTAAGACTGGAGATATTCTTTCTTCTGTTGAAGCCAAAAAAGCTGTTTCCATTTTTGTAATATCCTCCAACGTTCTTTGGTGAAAGGGAGTAACACGGAACAAATGAATGATCCTAGGTACAATATAGGTGTTCCAGGCTTGGATCTTGTCCCATACGTTCAAATGGAGGGTGTTTAAAAAATAAACTTGACGCCTTGACGTTGGCTAAAATTTTATTTAAGTTCATCTCAGTGCTATTTGGGCCAACCCAAGATCCAAGTATATTCATGTCTTTAGATGTTTTCAGAGTTGGCCATGATTTAACTAAAATATCACCGTATGGGCTTATTAAGTCTGATTTTTCAATATTTACACTGAGTCCAGAACAATTTTTGTATCGTTCTAAAATTTTAAAAGTTGATTTAACTGATAAAAGAGTTTGGAGTGGGCCACCCGAATATGTCACCGTTAGATCGTCCGCGTAACATAAACATTTTAAAATATATTCAGGGGATTTAAAACCGTGAATTCCCGTATCAGATTGGATATTCTGAATCAGGCTATCAATACACAAGACAAACAAGATTCCCGCCACCGGATCTCCTTGGCGAACACCCCGCTTGTTAAAAAATATGTACTTCGATTACCATATTCTATAAGAGTCCTGGTTTTACAAATTGAAGCGCTTACCATTCTTATAATTAGGTCACCGAACCCTTTTTTATATAATGTTTCGATGATGAATTTATGCGATATGGAGTCAAAAGCTTTGGCAAAATCGATTGACATCAGGGAAGTGGTACTGTCGGAATCTAAAAGTGTTTGTAGGGTAAAAGGAACAGAATCCATAAGCTTCTCTTCTAAAAATCCATGCTGGGCTCCATGTAAAACTTTTTTTAAGACCTTTTAATTCGATTAACTAAAATAAATGAAAATATTTTGTAATCGAATTTTGCATTGTAAGTGGTCTTAGATTTTTTATAAAATGGGGGTTCTTTTCCTTCTTCGGTATTAAAACAATTTTTCCATCAGAGGCGTATTCTGGGAAGTATCCAACTGTTAAAACTTTTTCATAAAATGTAAGTAAAAGAGGGGATAAATAATGAAGATATTTCTTATAAAACTCAAACGTTAGACCCGTGGGACCGGGTGACTTATTTAACTTAGCGTTTTTTGAAACAGCAAGCTCTATTTCCTCTTTACTTAGGTGGACCTCTAATTTTTCGTTGTCTACTTCCGAAACGTAAAGCTTGTCTTCTACTTACATACTTACATTGGTGTTCTCATGATTTCATTTTGTTCTTCACCTCTTTTCCGTTTTGAAATCTGTATCTCAGAGTTGAAGGCAAGGAACAGACAGTTGTTTTAAACGCCTACAAATTCATGGAGAATATGGAGTGCTGAGTATCGATGTATTTGTTATGATCTCCATTCTTGGAAGACAGCATCACTAGAAACGAGGATCCTCTATTAAAAAAAATATCTTTGATATTTGATCGAAAAAACAAAGGAAAAAAAAATAACTTTCTCATTAAAATATGTCGACCCACGTAGCAAAAAGCAGTATTTTCCTTAATGAAAACTCCTTTTAACCATTATGTAATCACGTTTTCCATTCGGAAAAAGTAATAAATGTTCAACATAAACGAACAGATGTAGGTTCACCTACGAATAAGTACATTGCTCCTACATTTTTTTGTACTGAGTTTGGATAAGCCATCATGCATTTATCACCTTCCTTTAATATATGCATGGATATTTTTTTGAACACACATCCAACAATAAATAAATATATTTATTCAGTTAGTCTGCAAAACCAAAATCCATCTACTACTTCTTGCTGCTTCTATTGAAATTATTTGAGGCCTTAAGGCCCTCGTACTTCTTTTTTCTTCCTTCTCTTCCTCCATTTGAAGCCCACTCATGTGAGTCGTCTGCACTGCTCTTTGTGGTCCAAATACATTCTTGGGTGTACCTACGTTCAATGTATGTATGTAAGACTGAAACACCTGTGTTTTCTATTGTTTTCAACTAATTACAAAGATTTATTTCATTCATTGCTGACTTTCACTCCTCTTACTAATGATCGTAAGAAAAATTACATCCTATTAGGTACTTATGCTTACCATATTCAGGGCTATTCAATTGGCGGCCCGCGGGCCAAATGCGGCCCGGACGCGGCCCAGATGCGGCCCGGACACGGCCCCAGATGCAGCCGACGTGATGCGTCACTTTTAAAACTAAATTATCGTCACTAGTCTTCAAAACTTAATATGCGTCCTATAATTCGTAACCGCCCAATTCGTCCTTTCCATTTTGTCCCTGCCCAAATCGTCCCTGCCCAAATTGTCCCTGTCCAAATCGTCCCGTGCCCAATTCGTCCTTGTCCATTCGTCCTAGACCCAACTCGTCCCTGCCCAACTCGTCCTCACTATTTCCCAGAAAAGAAGACATACCCCTAACATTCATTCATGAGGATTCCTTAGCTTCAGGGAACCCTCGTCCAATGGGACGTTCGGGTCCCGCCAAGCACAGTGATGGGTATTGGGGTTTCTAACCCTCGGCCAAGGACTCTCGGGTCCCGCCAAGCACAGTGATGGGGTATTGGGGTTTCTAACCCTCGGCCAATGGACTTTCGGGTCCCGCCAAGAACAGTGATGAGATATTGGGGTTTCTAACCCTCGGCCATGGACTCTTGGGTCCCGCCAAGAACAGTGATGGGGTATTGGGGTTTCTAACCCTCGGCCAAAGGACGTTCGGGTCCCGCCAAGCACAGTGATGGGGTATTGGGGTTTCTAACCCTCGGCCAAAGGACGTTCGGGTCCCGCCAGCACAGTGATGGGTATTGGGTTCCAAACCCTCGACCAAAGGACTCTCGGGCCCCGCCAAGCACAGTAATGGGCATTGGGGTTTTCTAACCCTCGGCCAAATGACTTTCGGGTCCCGCCAAGCACAGTGATGGGGTATTGGGGTTTCTAACCCTCGGCCAATGGACGTCGGGTCCCGCCAAGCACAGTGATGGGGTATTTGGGTTTCTAACCCTCGGCAAAGGACTCTCGGATCCCGCCAAGCACAGTGATGGGGTATTGGGGTTTCTAACCTCGGCCAAGGACTTTCGGGTCCCGCCAGCGACAATGATGGATTATTAGTTTTGAAATGGATCGCCGACGGTTCTCCGGCTTCAACCATCAGCCGATGTGTTCTAGCATTCTGGAACTTCAGGATCACGTTCGTTTTTGTCCCTTCCTAACTCTTGCCTGTTGAACTTGTCCCCGCTAATTTCGCAAATAACATTTTATAAATCGTCAGAAGTGTTCATGTGGTGAAAGATTTTTAACAAACTACTTATTAAATTTTGAATTAATTATGAGGTTTGTTTTTAGAAACCCCAATATCTCATCTCTGTGCTTGGCGGGACCCGAGAGTCCATTGGCCGAGGGTTAGAACCCCAATATCTCATCACTGTTCTTGGCGGGACCCGAAAGTCCTTTGGCCGAGGGTTAGAAACCCCAATACCCCATCACTGTGCTTGGCGGGACCCGAGAGTCCATTGGCCGAAGGTTAGAAACCCCATACCCCATCACTGTTCTTGGCGGGACCCCAAATCCCTTGGCCGAGGGTTAGAAACCCCAATACCCCATCACTGTGCTTGGCGGGACCGAAGTCCTTTGGCCGAGGGTTAGAAAACCCAATACCCTATCACTGTGCTTGACGGAACCCGAAAGTCTATTGGACGAGGGTTCCCTGAAGCTAAGGAACTCCTCAGAATGAATGTTAGGGGTATGTCTTCTTTTCTGGGAAAAAGTGAGGACGAGTTGGGCAGGGACGAGTTGGTCTAGGACGAATTGGACAAGGACGAATTGGGCACGGGACGATTTGGACAGGGACAATTTGGGCAGGACGATTTGGGCAGGGACAAAATGGAAAGGACGAAGTGTCCGTGACCCCCTATAATTTGCCGAATATGAATAAGTTGATAATGTTATAGCAATTATTTAAGCACTTTTGTTATTTTGTAGTTATTAATCATGCAATGTTATTGTAAATATAGGCCTACAATACAAATATGCATTTTCAATCAAGTGTCGAGAGAGCGTGGAGAGTGGTGTGCAACAACAATAAGAGTCCCTATCACCAGAGAGAAAAGAGATTGGTAAAAGGGACTGTTTTTATTTTAAGAGATGTGTCCTCAGAGTAAACAATAATATTTGATGCTTATATGTTATAAAACTGAGAGGAGTATAAAAGGGAGAGAAAGAGAGACAAATGCAGAGAGGAACACTAGGGATGAAATAAAAGATCGCGCTCGCCCATATTAAGGCCTTCTCTATCTTGTGACCTGTTTTTTTCCTTCTTTTACCACTCTCTTTTCTCTCTGCTCGCAACACACTGCTGCATGTTAGGATTGCCATTAAAAATAAAAGAAAGAAACATGTCTTTTTCTACACTTAAGAGAAAAATTGACGACGAGAATCGTCGGTTCAATCCAGTATGGACCTACAATATTTGTTCTCTTTGTCTATTGCCAACGCCAAACCAATGTGTTTGATTTGCAACCGAAAGTATTGCTGTAATGAAAGATTACAATCTTAGGAGACACCACATCGAAAAACACCCGACATTCCGCGTGACCTTCCCGGAGGGATCTGCAGAGAGGGCCGAGAAAGTACAGAGCCTGATCGCCTCGTACACTCGTAGCAGCAGCACTATGGTGAGAGCGTGCTCATCCCAAGAACGAGCTACAGCTGAATCTCTCCGTGTAGCTTGGATCTTGGCTAAAAAGAAAATGCCCTTCACGCATTCTGAAACGGTGAAAGATTGCATGTTGGCCACGGTGGAGGAAGTGATAAGTGACGAAAAAATTAAAACAAATGTCCTGTCAGCTATTAAAAACGTCCCCCTGTCAGACACTTCCAACAGTCGCAGAGTTGAAGCACTTGCTACCCAAGCATTTCACTCACTACTAAATGATCTGAAGAAAGCTGATGCGATGTCTGTAGCTGTAGACGAGTCAACAGTTCGAACTGATGTTGCACAACTGTGCGTATATGTGCGTTTTTATGATGGCAAAGTCTTTCGAGAGGAGCTGCTCGCCCTACTGCCGCTGGAAGAACACACAACAGGCAAGGTGATTTTCGAGAAAATTGCATCTTTTTTCAGCGACAACACCTAGACATGAAACGCGTGTGCATGCTTGTGACTGATGGGGCTCCATCCATGGCCGGCAAGAAAAGTGGATTGGCAGCGCGTTGGTCCGCTATCTGCCCCGACTTGAAATTTGTACATTGCATTATGCACCAGACAGTGTTGTGTTCAAAGCTAAGCGGGGACCTTAAACAAGCAATTGATGACGTGATGGCAATTATCAACTTCATTCGATCCACGTCAAGCCTCCAACATCGCTTGTTTCGCCAGCTGTTGGCAGAAATGAACGCAGAGCACTACGACCTCCTTTTACACAACGATGTCCGGTGGCTGTCCAAAGGCAATGCGCTGCAGCGCTTCTGTGACCTCCGAGAGGAGATAACCGTTTTTCTGCGCAACAGCAAGCACCGAAAAGTGCATATCCACCTGAATCGCATGAGTGATGATGCCTTCGTGTCTAATGTCTGCTTTCTAAACGACATATTCAAACATCTGAATGACCTGAATTTAACATTACAAGGCCGAGATAAAACGGTCATTGATCTTGCAGAACAGATGAGGGCATTCCCCATCAAGTTGGATCTTTTCGCGACTGACCTAACAGGCAGAATGCTACACTTCCCGACACTCCGTGAACACATCACATCCCCGGCACAAATCACAGATGTGATGAGGGATTTCATTGCGAAGCTAAAGGAAAACTTCGCTGGTCGGCTGGATGGACTTACTCTGCCCACAGAGATTATGGCCTTTGCCAGAGACCCATTCACCGCAGAAAAAGAAGGAGACTTATCTGCCAGAGCAAAGCAAGCAGTCCCTTCCATCGACGAGGGCAAATTCATTCTTGAACTTGTTGACATGCAGTCATCTGCTACCATGGCCGTGGCGCTTCGCAACGATGGGCCAGCAAAGTTCTGGAGTGATGTGAACACACACCAGTTCCCCAATGTTAAGAAAGTGGCAGTCTTTGTGCTCAGTATGTTTGGGTCAACATACACTTGCGAATCGAGCTTTTCTCACGTGAATGCAATTAAGAACAGTTATCGGTGTTCCCTAACAGACAACAAAATTCACCAGTGCCTTAGGATTGCATTGACATCTTATGAGCCAAACATCAGAGATCTTGTGCAAAACAAGAAATGCCACTTCTCTCACTAAAGTCACCGGCAGCAGTGGGCTAAAATAGCCCTGTTCTGTTTAGCAGCCAGCCTCATGAACAATGAGAAATGTTGAGTTAAATGTTCTATTTTTGTTTGTTTTAAATAAAGGAGATGGAGCAGAGAGTTGTTTGTGTGCATTTTTATAGGCCTATTCAATGTTGAAAGCTAAAAAGGTCATATAAAATAGGCCTAATAATAATAATACAAATAGGCATAGTACCATCGGCCTAATAATACTAATAGTAATACTACTAATGTTAAATAAAAAAACATAATAATAGACTTATTTGAAAAAAGTGGCCGCGGAAAGTTTGCGGCCCAGCTCAAGTTCTTGGATTCCAAATGTGGCCCACTTGGAAAACTAATTGAATAGCCCTGCCATATATCAATTTGATGAGGGTGAAATAAACTTCATATAGATATGCCGGCTGAGATGTTGATCTAAGAGCTAAGTATCGCTTCATCTTATTGACAATAAAACATGTTTCTCTACGGCTTAACCATTTCATACACTTGTTATATGGGTGTTTTTGTGTAGTATTCCATATTATTTATTTCAAGTTGAAGATGGATGTTTCACTTTTTTGTTCTTCAAACGGACATACTTTAAATATTATTATATATATATGTTCCATAGCCGATATTCTGTTCTCTTCGTTATGACTGCTATTGTTAATATATTTGGATTATATCATAGTTATATAACATACAAACAAACATTATATATATATATATATATATTATTTCATATAAATGGAGAAAAGCGTCACTAAAGAACGTTAATAATACTGAAAATGCTACTATCCCATACACATACTTCGATTTATCTCCTAAAATCCAAAATTGTTTTGAATTATAGTCACTGATATGTACTGTATACAACTTTCAAGTGTTCATAATACTTGGAGATCGAATATTGTTGAATTGCATTGCTTTTACACAAACCGAACTCTAAAAACAGTCTATTTTTAAAACCAATGCCCTTTCACCTTTTCT
>CP045896.1:1319627-1330704 GCA_013387185.1 Caligus rogercresseyi
TTATAATGGATTATGTATGCGTCAGAGACAAAGTAAAATTTTGAGAGGATACCTTGACGCAAATCTAAGAAACACATTTATTTATTTTTTTCATAATCGATTTCTTATAGGTCAATACAGGCTCTGAATCATATGATGTAAACTCAGATTGTACTGAATTCTGAACTGATAGAATGTAACCAAGGTCATTTTTGGATTTATCATTCAAAGTTTTACTAAACTTAAAAGTACTATTTTACTCTGAGAGCGAACAAGTCATCTTCTACAGGCGAGTGAAGTTAATTGATACAAAAAAGCTATGAAATAAGCTAACAATACACACTCCCTTTCTTGCTTTGTTTTTACTGAAAACTTTTTTTTATTGAAAAGCTCAAACATACGTCTGGTAGTAAATTAGATTTCCTTTAAATTAATATTATTATTGAAGTCTGTAACGTCCCACCATTTTGAAGAAATTTGCGGAAAACTATATTTTTACTAAATTTTTAAAACTTTGACCTCTTTGCGCGACCTCGTAATGTTGACCGATTTTGTTCAAACTTTGTATGTCGTCTTCTTTATCACCAAGAAACAGAAAATGCTCAATGTCGCTAACATTTCAAACATTTGAAAAATAAGAACAACCCTAATGTACAATGGAAATAAGTTTCTTTACCATTCCACTTTACTTTAAAAGTTTTATTGGGGTTAAACTTTTCCCAACTTTTTTTTCCTTTCTTTTTCTGCAGGAATCATTTGTTATTATTTTTTTCCGGGAAGGTGTTTTCATAGAAGAAACAGTAATAAGATTCCTTCACATATAAATTTGAAAGTTTAACTAGGGCACACGCATTTGAAAATTAGGAGGCAGGGCACATGGATCTTCAATGAAGCAGGGAATGGATTAGACTGTACATATGTATATTTTAACCAGAGGAAGAAAATCGGAACAGAATATAAATAAGATACACTTTGTTCCATATTTTATGTATACATATTGGTCTCTCTAGGTGTAACATATACCATAATACAGCTAGAAGATCTCCGAATGTAGGCTTCAGATTTTTGAACCTAAAAAAGACATTAGCAGTGGTATTTGTAGTAATAAATAATTAATAAAACAGTAATAGTTTTTAATAAATACAAAAAGTTCAATACATAAAATGTAATAAATGGATATAGGAAGGTTACAAGGGGTTTCAACCATAGAGATATAAAGATATGGAGAGCTTATTCCCTTCAATAGCAGAAGAAACATAGTTAGCTGTTTTTTGTGTCCAATATAAACAAAGTAATTTGTACTACGTCATCGTAAGCTGATCAAGAGAGAGATTCTATCTTTATGATCAGCTTACGATTATATTGGACAAAAAATACAAATGAACAGAATAAGCTCTCTATATTTTTTAATCTATGGTTTCAACGCATTATGATCACTGACGTCAGAATGGCGGCAGTAGACATACCTATTTATAGGCTGAATGCTAGAACCTAAATATCACCACACGGATAAAGCTAGAGCTTGATGGGCTTTTCAAATAATTGATGTGTCAATGAAGAAGTTATAGCAAAAAAGTATAGTATCTGGTTGATAAAGTGTCTTATACAATGTATACTTATTCACTAAGAAGTGCGTTTCGGTATCCAATCTCTATACATGAATCTATTTAGCTGAACGCCAGATGTTTTTCTAAGGTCAATGAATATTTTTATGTGACTAGGTGATTCCTTGCCCATTTTTTCGGATGACTCGAGCGACCCATGCTTCTATTCTATTAAGGGACGGATTAGTCATTCGTTAAATAGTTACTTATGTCATAGAAATAACCACTAGCCTTTGAAAAAGCGTAAACAACTAACCTAGTCATCCGGAGAGTGAAAGAGGAGTTACTCAGTTCTTTCTGAAGAGGAATATGGATTAACCTAGTTGTCTAGCAAGTCTCAGGTCTAATCTCAAATTGTATAATAATTATTTTATCAAAATAAGCATTCACTTACAAGAAAATTGTAGAAGGACCTACATCACAACTAATATCTCAATAAATAAGGTAATACAAAATATTCTCCATATATATATATATATTATATATATATATATATATATAATTATATATATATATATATATATATATATATCATATATATATATATATATATATATACAGGGTTAGAAACCAAATTTGCAATAAAACTATAGGAGGGAACAAAATGATAAATATATTTACTAATAATTAACGACTTACAAAAATGTAAAAACTAAGAGGTTGAAGGGCCCCTTGGGCATCATGTTACTCAATACGCCCACCATTATTGTCGATAACAGCTTCAACACGGTGACGGACGCTGGAGTAGCTATTGCGGATATACTCCTCGCTCATGTCGTCTCATGCCTCGTGGATGTCTTGTTGTAAGGCCTTCAAATTTGGATGAGTGTCTTATTGGTGGTCCTTTCCAAGACGCTCCACACAGAAAAGTCCAAACGGTTCAGGTTCTTGAACTGGGCCACAGTTGGCGGCAGAAGTCGGACATGTGGGCGCGGCAGAAATCCTTGACCTTCTTGGATGTATAGTATGGAACACCATCTTGGGTCCATGTATAGTTTCTGTCAGTATACGTGGTCCTCAGCTAAGACAACATTGTCCACCTCAGGACCTTGTAGTAGGCAGCGGTGTCCACTTTCTAACCGGGCTTGAAAAGTACAGAGGCATCTTCTTGCCATCGCTCGACACAACCTCCAGCATCATTATCTGTTGCGGGTGCTTTGTTCGGTGGGTGCCCTCGACCTGGTCTAATGATTTGACAATATACCGATCATTTCGCCTGTTGAAGACGGCGTCCAGGGTGAAGATCTTCTTATCGGAGAAAATCTTCACTAGAACGCTGGACTTCTTGAAGTACATAGTTGAGCACCTTCTTGCAACGTTCAAAGCGCCTTTGCTTCAAGCGATCGATGAGCAGGTGTCTACGAGTCCTGGCATACGACTTCATTCCCAAATCCTTGTGAACAGCCGTCCTGATGGTCTTAGGGTCCACACTCATCTCATAGGCCATGGAATTCATCGACGATATTGGGTCCTCGGAAATCTTGGCCTTGATGTCGTCCAGGAGATCTCGAGTTCTTTTTTATTATGCCCTCCACTTCCTTCAGCTCGGTAGGTTCCCTGACCAGCATTGACAGCCTTCTTCACGTAGTAAGCAGTGCGGACGGAGACGCCAATGGTCCTGGCAGACTTTTCTGTGGTGACTCCCGCTCGGAGCAAAGCTGACAACTTCTCTCTGTTTTACTCCTTCTTAGACATCTTTGAATCAATCTCAAAACTGTTCGTATACAAGTTGTTTATCTTGATCTAAACTACCAACTGAGACCAGTAAAGACAGTCTTAAGTCAAGTAGGGAGGTGAAAAAGGGATGGAAGTTTACTGCAAAATTTGATCCTACCCTGTATATATATATAAATTTGTTATATGCCAAAAAAGTAAGTAATTTAGACTACACATCTTGGTGGGTACCATATTTATTGTGGTATATATTTATATAATTTATATTTATTTTAAGAAATAGGTAACATAAGTATCTACATATGTATTCAGTTGCAAAATAAACTTGAAATTTAAAAAAAAATGTTTTTATAAAATATGTTTTATTTGTCATATCCGTTTTGCATAATAGGCCTTCCCTCCCTCAACGAGGTGGCCGCCAAGGTGGTGGCCATGGAGACTTGGAAATGCTTTTACTCTAGCGACGGGGGCGGCGGTGCCAGGACCCGATTGGTGATTTCGTCTTCCCCATCCCGAGGAGGCCCATGAGGTTCACAACTTCAGTGGTGTACCCACTGAGAGGGAGACAGCTACTTTTGCATGTCACGCAATATGTGTGTGGAACTTGTCTAAGGCCTTGAGGTCGGCCACTACCCTTCACACAGCCAGGACCGCAGCTAGGGCCATTGGACGTAGCGTCCCCATATAATCCATTCTGCATGTCCTTTTTTTATTATTATTATAATTTTATAATTATATTGTTTCTTTATTTATTATATATTTTTGACTAGTTACAAATGTATCTAATATGCCCAATGGCAAATATACTCGATTACACATTTTTCTACAAATCTCATTGCAACTACCATATCCTCATAAAAACTCAATTTCTTTGGCGCCGCCCTAAATGGCCCATGTGACCGATATTGGTCCTCAGGATCTCGATGTGGTCGGCCACGTGGGCCCTGATTGATTTCACGGGTCCGCTATGAGGATCTGCTTCACCTCCTCCCCGTCTAAAGACTTCTTTGCACCCGATCCGACCTTCCTCTCAATGCCAGTAGCCTTGACCTTGTACACGGTGGCCCTGCTGATGCCCAACTGCCTCGAGATCTCTGTCGGTATTTTGCCGGCTTCCAGAAGCGAGTGGACCCGAATTCGTACATCACATTACAGAGACATTTTCTTTGGAGTCGATTGACCGATTTTTGTTAACTTTTTTTGTTTGAAAGATATATAAGATAAGATTATATTATATATAAACTATATCAGAGCTGCAACTACCGAATGTAAATCGGTTTTCGATACTACCGACGGTAGATTTCAAATACCGAATCGATTTTACGATATTCGGTAGAAACTACCGAATACTGTACCAATTGGAAAACATGAGATGGAACGTCCTTCTTCGTATCAAATCGGTACGATATATTTGAAAGTATGACTTTTGTAACATTCACATAGAGACATAAAGATAAAGAGAGATTATTCCCTTCAATAGTAGAGAAAACATCGTTCAACTGTCGCTTTGCCCAAGCGCTCCCTTGTGTGAAGAACTTGAACTTCGCAAAATAATAAACAACTACAACTTATAGTATTATGAGCAGATACATAAATAGACATTCAATATAAGCTTATGCTATGTATTGAATACTAGAGTACCTGAAAGTGCACTTAATATCGAACAATAAGAGACAGTTAATGAAAAAAAAATGCTTTAGCCTTCCATTTCCTACAGAATCCAAGTACATATATAATTTATATAAGATTAGTATGTATTAAATTCCAAATAATCTTTAATAATTTATTACAAATGATGTATTTAATTGTATTATGTTAGAAACTGTCCGATATTAAATGCATATGAAGAAATAAAAGCAGATACATAAATAAATTTTTCTCTCTTTCGAATCTACTGTACCGAATATCGATCGATACTGTAGATATATAATAAAATCTACCGAATACCGATATCGATCGGTAAAAGGTATATACTAAATATCGAGCCGGCGGTAGTTTTTTCTACCGAATCCCAGCTCTGATATATTTATATATATATATCAGAGTTGGGATTCGATAGAAAAATTTACCGCTGATTTTATATTCGGTATTTCTTCTATATATTTTATTAGATCCATCTAAAGTATCGATCGATATTGGTTGCAGTAGATAAGAAAGAGAGGGAAATTTATTCATGTATCTGTTTGTGACTTTTTCATATGCATTTAATATCGGACAATTTATAACAAAGGACAATTAAAAACATTATTTGTTATAATTTATAAGAAGTTATTTAAAATTTTATACTTACTAATCTTATGTAAATTAAATATAACTTAGGATTTAGTAGGAAATAGAAGGCAAACAAATTATTTCCTCAACCGTCTTTTATTATACGTTGTCCGATATTAAATACACTTTCAGGTACTCTAGTATTCAATGAATACCATGTGCTTATATTGAATTTATATTTATGTATATGCTCTATAATACTTTAAGTTGTCCATTGGAGCTACGTAGTGTTTATTTATTTGCAAAGTTCAAGTTCTTCACACAGGAGCGCTTCCACATGTATATAGTACTTAGAAAAACAAAATGTAAATTTCATTCAAATATTTGTTCATCTTTTAATGCAACAATATAATCTACTTCTATCCAAATAACATAATATATATATATATATATATAAAAAATAATTTAGAATGTTATGTTTTTTGTTCCCTTTTAATGACATAAGAATGTTGTTAAAGAGTGTCCTCACATACTTTGAATTAATCTATTGATGTGATACAACCAGTTGCGCACAAAAATGATATTTTGGTTTCGAATTCATGCTTGTTGAAACTCAACTATCGAACTTGTTTGTTAATTTAGCCCCTAGATCATCCCCACCTCACGAAACTCATTCGGTATCAGTCGGTATTAAGACATTGTGGGAGCTTAACAGATTATCATTTAGTATATTTTTAAACTTACCAATGTAGTTATATGCTCCTAAGATGAATTG
The DNA here is from genome assembly GCA_013387185.1 of Caligus rogercresseyi. Classification (NCBI taxonomy): domain Eukaryota; kingdom Metazoa; phylum Arthropoda; class Copepoda; order Siphonostomatoida; family Caligidae; genus Caligus; species Caligus rogercresseyi. Next base: position 1,325,871 of record CP045896.1, read on the forward strand.
TTCCAGAATAGGTTTTTCTTATCTATCCCTCCGGATATTTCCTCCATTCCCGGTATTGTTCGAAGGCAGCCATAAGCAAGGTGATAGGGGGTTTCTTCTCCTTCTTCGCAAAGACGACAAACAGGGCTTGTCAGTTTTGTCCATTTTACAAAGATGCCAATTTAAATGTATATGACCACTGGCCATTGTCACGACATCAAAAATTTGATGCCGCTTATACCAGAAGTTTAGGTTTCCGAAATAGGGCTCAGCTCTGAATAATTTTGTTTGGCGGCAATTATTCTTTACTAGACATGAAGTCTGCCATTTCTTCAAATGGCATTTTTCAATTTCAAATGGACGTAGATACCGTAGTAGGGATTCCTCCCATTGCTATTTCCTTGGCTAACGCGTCGGCGAATTCGTTCCCTGTATTGTTGTTATATTCATTTATATTTAAGTGGGATAAGCCCCCAGTCTGATTATACGAAATCCATTAATCCAAAGAGGCCACGTTTGGCCTTAGGGATGATGTACTCTTATAGAAATAAGCATTTAAAGAAATGTTTGAAATAAAATTCACATGTTTACTTATGTTTATAATATTATTGTTCTAATTTTTATATTTTTTTAACAGAAAATTTGTAGTAAACTTAATAGTTTTCTGTCTATATATTGTCTAGCATACAGAAGTGGTTTGTACGATCGCTTTTATTTCTTGCTCCTTATTGAAGCGTACGAAGTAAGTATATTGGCGATTAAAGCTTTGTAATTTACAATTATGAAGTTTGTGATACCAAAATGCTTGCTTCTTCTAAATCTAACAATATAAAAATATTATAAGAGAACTATTTCAATTATTTAAAAAATATATATAATTTTGAAATATGCTTATGATTTGAAAGATGATGAAATTTGATGACGTTCTCCGCATGGACCCATGAATCCTCGGCGTTGCTTACTTTTTACTTCCATAAATACAAAATCGAAAAAAACAACTTGTGTTAAATTTGACGGTTCTTTTTCAAAGCTTTTAACGTTGATTTTTACATAAGTTTTTTAAATAATAAAGATGGCTTGACACCCAGTAAACGCACGCAATATGCCATTATATTTTTACCTTAGTAGTTTCGTGGTTGGATAGAGCTTTGTCTTTGCAATAAATTCCTTGTTAAGAGCATGCAAAAATACATCGATCAAAAGTTAATCATCATAGATAAGAAAACTTCTTGTCAATTGCTGTAACTCATAAATATTATATATATATATTTATATATATATAACATGCTATTTCCTTTCAGACAGCTTTTATAATGCATATATCTTTAAAATAGTGTACTGCATGTCTTGATAACTTACTTTTCTTAATGGTGGAGACACGACATTTATTTTTTTAACATTAGGAATCGCATAAATTTACTATTTTTGATTAAAGTTTTTTAAATATAAGACACCAACAATGTATTATTTATATATTAGTCCTCTCTTGTATTTATTCTAAAAGAACACATCTCCAATGCTTGGAGGATATTGGTACAACACAGAATGAGTGCATTAGGGGAAGCGTGCTCAAACATCAATTTGACGGGGTCACATCGTATTCTGAGAAGGAAGGTCATTATGATCAACATTGACGAAGATATCTTATGGTTCATTGACTAATTATTTTTCTATATTGCATATTAATATCCAAACTACGCTTCCTTCGAGCATATATGTAAAATGGAAAAATACCGATTTGTTGAGTCGTCCAAGGGTGCAACGAATTGCTGAGGACAATCAATAGATGTTGTAAATCAAGACTAACTGTATTGAAAGGCAAAATATTAGTCTCCTAGGAAAACAATGAGATGGAACGTCCTTTCTTCGTATCTATATTAACTGATGTTGAAAAATTGGTATTAAAAAATATAATTTTAAGAAGCATTTTTAAATGAAAAATAAATAAATATGCACATCTGCCTCCAAGAGACGACAAGAGGAATATTTCAATTGTCCTTTACAAGAAGTATTCATTAAAATGATGTGGCCAATTCATTTTTACCTCCGCGAAGGAGGTATTTTTACCTCCGCCGAAGGAGGTATTGTTTTCAGTGGCGTTTGTTTTGTTTATTTGTTTGTCAGCAGGATAACTCAAAAAGTACTGAACGGATTCGAATGAAACTTTGTGGAGTGTTGGAAATGCCAAAAGAAACAAGTGATTAAATTTTGGCATCTCTAAGTGCTTTTTAATATGCAAAATGAGCAAAATACTAAATTAAATGGGGTCTCTATTCAGGGAGTAGGAAAGAACAAACGCTAAAAAAATATTCATTGACGTATTATTGTTCATATATCAGCTCAGGACTATGTTAACCCAGTGACGTAGCTTAAACTTCTTCCTCTTCCCGTCTCTGAGTGCTTTTTTAATATGCAAAATGAGCTAACAGAGAGGAAACAATGATTAGAGATAGAAAATCGGGCATGTGAAAGGGAGAATGTTTGAATGGGAATGTTGTGGGGATCGGCGGAGGTACACACTCTCTGAGTGTATATATGCTCTAGTTTTCACTGGCGTTGGTTTGTTGGTGGTGGTTTGTTTGTTTGTCAGCAGGATAACTCAAAAAGTGTGGAACGGATTCGGATGAAACTTTGTGGAGTGGTTGAAATGCCAAAAGGAACAAGTGATTAAATTTTGGCATCTCTGAGTGCTTCTTTAAGTTGCAAAATGAGCTAAATACTAATAAATATTTCAAGTTAGCTACTTTGCCAATATATGTCGCTGTGCTGTGCTCTCCTCTTTGATGACGTCAGTTTCTTTTTCTTTCCATGTACCTCTAGAGTGTAAATAAAGGGACAGTGCGTAGAGGGTTGGAAATGACAAAAAGACCAGGTGATTCATTTTGTGGGGATCGGCGGAGGTTTGCACTCTCTGAGTGCTTCTAGTTTAATATGAGAACTAAGTATGTTAAACATAAAAAATGTGTCATATAGTGAATAATATTGCATTGCCCCCATAAAGATATGACAACTATTTATTTTTATAGGATCGTAAAAAAAGAGTCTCGTCGCCTCAAAGTAAAACATAAATATTAAATTAAATCATACGTTTCGTTCATTGGACAAAAATCAAAGTTTTTATATGAAGATTGAAAACTTGTAGGTTTTATGATGTAACCCATTAATTAAATGAAACACTATATTAATTAAAGTAACTTTAATGTAGTACATAATACCTTATTTCTAATAAATCAGTTTGATTGATAGTGTAAGAAGAAAATAAATTCTGTTGTTTATGAGTAGGTAAATTATGGTGAAATGATCCATTTATTATCAATAGCGATATCGTAAACTAGTCTTAATATGTAATAGAGAGCTAAACTAATTATACTTTCATAATACCTACTTTTGCATAAATAAGGGTATCTTTGAAATAAATCTGACGTCATATGTAACTTATTTTATTATTTTGTTATACATATGTAAATGTTTATATATATATATATATATATATATATAGTATATATATATAGCTTAATAAATGTTTGGTAAAATCATTCGGACAAAAATAACAGCGTCTTTTTTTAGTCCACAATAAAGTCACTTGTGGAGACTTTTTTGTAGAGAAGATGTTGGAGCCTAATATGTGATAAGTATTAAAAAAATGCTATAAAGCTTTAAGTTTGTTAAAAGGTCGTTTATGTCCAGAGAGTTGGTTTACCAGATTCATAATGCTCACTATAACATTAAAGTTTGTAATGAATCCACAAGGCGGCCATGAGTCACTGGTATTTATTGGAGATTTTCCTTCCCCTATTCCCTAGTATTCTGTTGCATTGGAGATCATATTTCATGCTTACCTCTTGTGGGCAGCCATTTTAACTACTTTATGACGTCTGTGAGTTGATTGTTGATGTTTTCTTTAGTTGAGTATCCAGTTGTAATAATATGGGGGGTGTCATAAAGGTATATATGAGAAAGAGATACTGGCTTAAGAAATGAAGAAGGTTGATTTCATAATAATTTGGTTTTAATGTTCCTCCCATCGGGATAAAAAGCCTTTAAAACGAATAATTCGCCCAAAAAGCCTCCTGAGAGGATCATATTTACGGTTCCAGGACCTAATAACGCATCGACGAGGGGATATCACATCAATTTCATCATTATTGATTAGTTCCCTGTATCATGGAATCATTTTTGAGCCTTAAGATAATTCATTTCCTGCCTACCTACGCCTGGTTTTATTTTCAATCCTAGGAACTGTTCCAGCTACACATCAGAAAAAGGACCTCTGCCTTATTTCATAGAGGAATATTCATTTATTAAGAGATTTAACGCAATACATTCTTTTTTTGGGACCCCATTACCGCGGTACAAGTCTAAAAGCAAATCAGATAACAAAGACATTTTTATGACTATAATGTCCAGTCTTTCCTCAGAGGCCTTTAGCTGGACTATTAAGCAGTAATGCAAGCATGCAAATAGAAAGCAATGCTAATTAAATGAATAATCATGATATTTTAACATGCGATCCTGGAAGGATTAAGTTTCTTATTTTGTTGTTTAATGGTTAACAAAGGGGTACTATCCACAAAAATTTATTGACTTCTATAAATTAAGGTTGACCATAATTAAGGATGAAAGACGTAGCATTAAATGTCTACATTTTATTTTTGACATACAAGTATGAAAAAAGTGACTCCAAGTGGTGTGTGCGCCTTTGCATAAATATTTAATGCCTGTGGCATATATGTATTCAAGAGTAAGTATATTATGTGTTGTGTTTATACATGCAATTATCATTGTGATGCATAGCTTTCCATCTCCAGAAAGTTATATGGCATTGAATGATAGAAGGGTTTGAATCATATATATA
>CP045896.1:1330804-1353164 GCA_013387185.1 Caligus rogercresseyi
TATATATATATACCAGTATTTTGTGTTATTTGTTTCTTTTAAAATGAATACTTTTTTAGGTCAATATATGTTATGCAAAGTAGTATTTTGTTATATAAAAAATTGTTGACCTTTTTTCACCAGTACAAACGTTCATATCATGCTGTGTTGGTTTCAATAAGGATTCCTGAGAAATAATTTTTTTCCCACCAATTGTGAGCTGAAAGATTTGAGCTGGTTCAGTAAAAAAGCAATTCTAAATGAAAATAGTGAAAAGGAGAAAACGCATTTTATTGTTTTACTTCATAAAAATGACGGCTAAATATTTCAGAAGCATTTTAAGACCAGTTGCGCACGTTTTTACCGTGAATATCATTTTAGTTTCGACAAGTTAGAATGACTTTCTTTCTATTGGACTTATTTGTTACAGGGTTCATCCCCATGGCTCCGATATGATCCCTCAAAGATATCCTTTTTTTTTCATAACCGTAAGAGATTGATTCTTTAGCAATTCTCAATTATAATTAGCAATTATCGGAGCCTGTATTCAATAATCAAAATATTTTAATAAGATAAACGAAGGAGAATTTTACCAACTATAGTATAGTGAAGGTAACTCATTTTCACAAAAATCCATTTAAACTGGACCACCACATTTTATATATATGAGCCCTGCAAGCATAACTTACAAATAATATTGAAAGGAAAAATTGTGAAACAAAGAAAAACATAAAGCTTATCATTGCACATTATATATCTCTTAAAGATATCCACTAAAATGAATTTATTTTCATCCCTCCATTCATAACTCAAGCCAAAGTTCTGTATTTGATATTATTTCATTTTCTACATATAAATTTGGTCTCCGGGTCAAAATAAACCATATTCCGTAAAATAAATATTCCCAACTTGATTTGAAACATAATTTTCTGATTTCGGACAGCTGATGGATTTATATTCCCATGTCGATAAATTTCATAAAACTACTAAATACTGTTAACGATTGTATAATTTGACGTGAACTTTGTTATCTTAATTTTCGACAATGAGTTACACATTCCAAGGTTTGGCCTTTCGTGCAACTCAAAACATACGCTGTTCCTTAAAATATCAACAAAATGAAACATTTTACTGGTCATTGAACGTAATTATATAATTTTTTTGGTTAAGATGTTTATTTTTTGCTAAAATCTATGCAGTGTAAAAAAATAAGAATACACTACAAGTAGGAGATAAAAAAACCACAATCTAAGACAGTTAAGATATTCATTATGCAGTTCTATAAGATATGGAATCAAAATTGAGGCAGGAGCACTCTGGATGACAAATACTTTTTTTCCTTCTTCTTCTATAATAAGTTCAATTAATTAATTAATTATTGACTCGGCTCATGAATATGTTCAACGGGACTCGCGGATCCAGATCCTTCTATAATAAGTACAATAATAGAGAGGTTTGTGAGGAATGTTAGCACGATGGCCGTGTTGAAGTGTGGTTTTCTCTTTGTTTCTAGCTCAGGTAGGAGATCAAAGTAACCGTACCCCAAAATTGTGTTAAATAAAATTTAGATCATAAATTAATATAAAATATAAAACTTTTAGATGGGGTAATAATTTATTTTTGTATTTAAGTTATTACAACATTTCACGTCTTCATCCGTACATACCATGTAGCTAATTAAGTTTTCATACAAGCCATGTATAGTGCTTGTATACCAAATGAAATCAAGATTTCTTTTTTCTTATTCTTTAAGCCTTAGGACAATTTCCTCATGTCTTCCCCCCCCCCCCCCCCCTCCCCTAACCTGAAGAAAAGTGCCTTCAAATGATTTAATATGCTTATCATGAAGAAAGGGAAAAGACGCATTTTAAATGTACACACACAGAAGCACTTCCTCTAATGATGTAACGTGGATAACATATTCAATTAATGTACCTTATCATAGCGGAGCCTTACTAAGGTCTTTCTTGATTAAAATATGTAGTAACTACTCTTTTGTGATAGCAAGGGTAATATTCTAATATCACAATAATAGGCATAACCAACAAAAAACAGAGTTACAATTTGGATTGGTTTCATGACAGGAGGAATTCTATTTGTTTTCCATTATTCATTATGAAATATGGTATTCATATCGAAGACTTTCTCGCAACTGGATGTCGATTGAGTTCTTTCCTCTTAAACCCGCGAAATATACTTATCTCTATTTTTCATTTTCTGATACCGATATCCCGAAATGCTTATAAAACTGAACAAAAATAAATATACCAGACAAAGCAGATAGTATTTGCAGAGCTGCGACTAGAGAATATAAATTGGTATTTAGAACTTGAAGCGTTGTTACCTGTGTGAAGAAGTTGAACTTTGCAAAATAAATAAACAACTCCGGAGCTGAAAGCGCATTTAATATCGGACAACGTATAACAAAAGACATTTAAGGAAATCATTTGTTGTCTATTGCCTTCCATTTCCTTCCATATTCCGTATATAATATATATTATATATATATATATATATATATGATATATATATATATATATATACATATTATTAAATTTCAAAATAATCTCTAAAAAAAAATTATAACAAATTATGTACTTAATTGTCTTTTGTTATAAATTGTCTAAATGCAAATAGAGCAGATACATCAATAATTTCTCTTTCTTTCTATCTATCGGACCGATCGATATTCGGTAGATATATGATAAAATCTACCGAATCGGCGTTACCGAATCCCAGCTCTGCTATTGATATCTGCAAGGATAATACAAACCCCATCAGTATATGTTGTATAAATAAATGTGTTAATTATTTTATATATTTCCAACTTTCACAAACAGTAGTTCACTTAAACAAAAGGAATAATTCGTATTCTTGATGACTCATAATATTTTCCATAACGTCAAATTGATGCATGTTTGTTATCTCACATGGTGAGCTAAACTACATTCTTACATAAACTTTTGTCATAGATGGTATCCATGGTTTCAAAAGACAAGACCATGTGTTCCTTATATATAAAAATGTAAGTATGTATATGTGACCTAGGCCTTGGTTTACAAATATATTCTCCTCTGGATGAGTCATTTAACTCTATTGATAAATCAATACTAGTCATAGAGCAAAACAAGCCATAAGCATGTACAATTTGTTGACATAGCAGCAGCTAACTAAAATAGCTCTCAATTTCTCCACCCTTGGCGGGTTAACATCTGGAAAGCTACTGGGTCCTTATGACGTCATAACAAAAACATAACATTAGTCATCATCTCATATGTATAAAGGTATTTCTACCTAAGTAGCAGAATCATTGTCACTAATCTATTGAGACTGAATGTAGAGTGATAGTTATTATTTTTATAGAAACAACGATATTATTCATAAATAAAGTTCGTTACTTTTTTTAAAAAGAGTGAAGGGAGTGGATTCTTCTTTTACACCACAGCTGGGCCTGTTAGCGTGAGAGAGAGAGAGATGAAGAAAGAGGGAGAGAGAGAGAGGGAAATGCGTGCCTTTATTTGGAAAAGGAAAATAAGCGCGGGTGAGAAGTAGGATCCTTCGAACAGATCCGCGTTAGAAAAGAAATATAGGCTGAGATTATGACGTCAATGGGTTGAAATCCTTGGATACAAAAAAAGCAACCCAATAAACAATTTGAAAAAATTATAGATAGGATTTAGTTAAGAGGTATCTAATAAATGAAATATATCATTTTTACGCATTTTCACAACTTTGCGTATAAGAGTAATCAAAATGTGTCCCAAGGATAATTATGTGATAATTATAAGCCAGTGTCGTCACGTCAAGCATTTATTTCTGTTGCTTTATCCTTAGAGGTAGTTCTAGAGTCTTGGGTAGGTAAGATAGAAAGAGAAAGAGAGAGGGTGAGCCTAATAGACAAGGAGGAAGAGAGAAAGAGGGAGAGAGAGAGAGAGAGTGAGTACTTGTAGTCCGCATTGTTATGGCAGTCTTGTGTTATAAGTTGAGGCAAGTGATTGTGAGTCCAAAGTGTGTGTCTCTGTGAGTGTGCCATTTTGTGACTTCGGAGTGGATTGTTTTGGCAGATCATCATCTTTAAGCTAGGAATTCCCTTATTGGCCATGGAGGAGGTCATTCCGGACCCCTCATCCCGCGTGAAGAAGACGACCAAGATCACCCTGAGCAGCGGTCTCATGATGAACGAGTCCGACTCGGGCTACTCCGTGACCTCCGAGAGTCCACCCGAGAACACGGAGGCCGGTCCGGACATAGCCGAGAACGAGGAGTTCCTCTGCGGCTCCGAGGCCTTCAAGGACCCCAACGCCTTCGAGTACTTGTCCCAGCGCGGCGTTCCCTGCGGCAGCACGCCTTCCTCACTCGCCAGAGAGTCACTCTACGTCAAATTCGACCCTCTCATCTCGGGGCGGCCCTCCATCATCGCAGCTAACAAGGACCTCATCGCCATGAACAGCCCTTCCCGCCCAAGAGCAAGGTGCTGCCACTACTGAGCACCAACACCACCAGCCAGCCAGCACATCCGGACTCTCAACCATGGCGGCGGCGGCGGCATCACTCAATGAGGAATCAAGACGCTCGGAGCCCGAAGAAGACATCCTAGCGCCCGGGCCGCCGCCGCCGCCGGAAGCAGACGCAGAACAGCTCAATGGCTTCCAAGAAGCCCTTGCAAGAAGGAGCTCAAGCTTCAAGAGGCCAAGAATCTCCGAAACCAAAAACACGAGGACATTGAGCGAATCAAGGTCGAAATGGAGAAGCGGAAGGACTCCGAGGAGCAGATGAAGAAGGTCCTGGAGGAGTACGAGAAGACCATCGGGGAGCTCATAGCAGAAAAGGAAAAGGAGAAGCGGAAATTTGAGGAGGAAATTGCAGGGCTCATCACGGAGCGAGATCAGGCGGCTGAGGATCTGCGAAACGTGGAAACGGCCTTCGCGGACGTTCATCGGAAGTACGAGCGCTCCAAGCAGGTCGTGGAGGGCTTCAAACAGAACGAAGATGCCCTCAAGCGCTACCTGGACGAGTACAAGATCAAGCTCAAGAAGCAGGAGCAAAAGTACGATCTCCTCAAGACCCACGCGGAGGAAACGCTGGAAAAGGCTAACATGGAAATCGAAAACATCACCAAGGCTCAAAACTCAGAAATCGCTCGAATCAGTGCGCTCCTAAGGAAAACGGAGATGAAAACATCGAGCTTAGAGAAAATAGTGGACCAAAAGGTCAAAGAAAATGAAGAAACTGGCCAATATCTGTGATGAACTCATTTCCAAAGTGGCGCGATAAGCTGTGCTGTTTTATATATACATTATAAAATATGTAAAAGTGCCGGGCTCCCTGACGATGATGCTGCTGTTTTTTTGCCAAATCCTCGCGAAAACTGTCCGTTCAATCTCTCACTCACTCTCCTCCGTCTTGCTGCTCCCATGCCTCAATAACATCGTGTTATAGAAAAATATGTGCGTGTGTTGCATGTGTTATTGTTTGAGCTAGTGTGATGGTCGCCATTCCCGTTCCAAGCATTCAATCGGCTTCCTTCCGTCATAAAAAATAGATTCTATATATTTTCGCAAATTCTTTCAGGATAAATGTACTCTTATAAGTAAAATATTATCTTTTGTAAGTGCCTCTGAGAAATTAAAATGCTCTCTGTCTCTCTCTCTCTTTGTGTAAATGAAGAAGCTCTAATTATCTCATTATTATATTGAGAAGCTCGCGAAATGTGTGCTGCCGTCTCATGTTTTTTCTCAATACCCTTTATTACACTACTGGAGTTATATTTTATTATTACTATAATATTAAAACTATCAAAACCATTTATTATTATTATTATTACACCTATTAAAACATTCTTGAAAAAATAAACTAATATGATCCAATACAGACAGACACGTTCATATCCCCTTTTTGTGTTGTTAACCAATGCGCATAGCATTTCTTAATTATTTGTTGTTTCTGAAACTTACTTTTTTGTATACAATATTAAGACCAAGAAGACGACGACGCCTTCTCGACTGAAAAACACACTCTTAATTACTCAAATTGCCATTACTAAAAACCCTAAACATATCCCTCCCCAAGTCCCTTCTCTCTAACTTATACAGATTTTTTTTAAAGAAGAAATGTTATGCTGTTATGAAATTGAATTATATCTTGTCAATTTTCTATTCTTGTTTTATTTTTTAGATACTCAACTATTATTATTATAATACTTGCTATACATATATTTACACCTTATTGAGTTGCTTTCACTCAACATTGTTTATTTATAACAGTAATATTAAAAGAATGGCTCTGTCTAACACAGTTATATTATGAGGTTTCACCCTTTTCCCCCAAATTGTGGTATGAAAAATTATATTGAAAATGGTTTGATTTGTTGTTTGCCTAGATATATAAGTATAGTTTGTTAAATAGATTACAGCAGAACAATTGTATTCAATTAAGCTCTGCAATGAAGGAATTCAAGATCTCTATTTTTGTCCTGGCTATTGTCAGTATAGTACTTCATAAGCGAAAAGTACTATTTATTTTTATGACAGTTTGGAATATGATTGGAGATCTCTTAATACACATTTGTATAGCCTAGACCAGGGGTCGGCAACCCAAAATGTTGAAAGAGCCAATACGGACTCAAAAAATTAAAAAAATGTCTGGAGCCGCAAAAAAAAATTAATTCCTTTTACTACCTTCATACGGTGCACATTTTGGTCCTATATATTTTCCTATCCCATCTTTTCCCCTTTTCTAACGTCTTGGGAAAAGCTCCAGGGAGCCACAAAGGCAGCTCTAAAGAGCCGCATGAGGCTCTAGATCCGCGGGTTGCCGACTCCTGATCTGACGGACTGGCAATGTTACTGTGTTAATTAAGTCAGAAAGATTGTTTATGAAAAGTATGCGATTCCGCGAGCTCGAGTGTGAGCCATTTAAAAAGTTTTATAGCCTCAGTAAACTTTATAATACTTCTGAATTAGTTATAGTATTGACTTGAATAATAATTTATGCTAAACGAATGAATTGATAAGTTTTGACCCAAATTGCATTGCATCTATGTCATATGTATGATCTAGGCAGCCATAATTCCTTGTGATGAATGGTATTTACACTCATAATCCTTTTTGAGGATTCAAATCCAAACCTTCAAGTGTTTGCATAAAATGATACAACAATGTTGACTGAATTTATTTGTGCAGAGCTTATGTTCTTATAAAAATCAATAACTTAATAAAGACGCATTCTAAACGTTAATTTATATACGTTTTTATTGAATGAACAGTATTTTTTTGTAGAATCAATATATGAGTATCATTCAGCGTGGATTCCTGAAGTATATTGGGTTGAAGTCTCTATTGCTGTAAACTCTGTCTAAGGAATCTTGTCATGCACTTACTGAATTGTGAATAGATTATATCAGTTGTAGTTATAAAATATAACAATACCAGACAAATTTACGACTTATGACACTGAATAGAAACAACCTCATCTCACTGAAAGTCCGACGAAGATTGTCTTTTGCGTGATAATTTTCAGCAAATAACAATAATAAAACACAAATTAGGCATTATTTATTTCTTACATATAGAATGAAATATTCAAACGACTCACTGTGTCATCTCCATTTTTATAGCATATTGACATTGTCTTTTGAGCCAATAAACATATAGAAAAACGACTGAGGCGCAATGGAGGTTAAAGTTGAATGAATTGCAAATATCAAGTGACTTACATCTTGATGGTTTAGCTAAAATGTGTTCAATTAATGAGTTTCAATTGAAGACTTAGAGACATCATCCTATCAGGGGTAATAATATTTTTTTTGGTTCCAACGGCTTTGATTCTGAAGCAATCCAATTTTAACGATAATGATTTGCTGTTCAAAATCTATCCTAATGAGTCACGTGTTTGTTCTCCTCTGTAATCTTTTACTCATGCTCATCAACCCTTATAGGTATGAGGATTCATCCTCCTAATATGGCTGACTTGACCTTGAAAACTTGAAGCCTTTTTTATATGATTATTATTTTTCTTAGGTCTGTAGGCCGATTGATTGCCGCACAAAAGTAGCAAAAATAAAATCCTTGTGTGGGCGAACGCATATATATAGATAAATATATTTCTCTTTATATGAGCAACTTTGTGAACGTTGTTGGATGGACGTGTAGCAACTATTACTGCATGACTAAGAAGGAGGCCCAGTACTGCTTTCTGTTAAAGAGACTCACAGGGCTATTGTTATATTTCTTGACTCAAAGCAGCATGGATGTCCACTAATTTTTTTCTTCTAAAGGGGATCTAGCTATGGTGTAGTAGATATGTTCATTGCTTTGAGCATCAATTAAGATGTTTATTTTAAAAAACCTATCTTTTTAAATGATCCATTTTACTTCAGTTATCATTTACTCATTTTTTCTCCCTAATTTAGCCTCTACATCATTGGTGGACAGCTATATAATTCATTTTAAGTCTTGGGTGAGGTACTCTGTCAGGAGTGTCACATTTGTCTTTCGTGAATATGGGTTATAGTTTTTAACTTATTTGTTGTTCGGATAAACTGTACTAAATCTGCAGGTCGGTTACACATGAATAAAAAAAGCAGTTGATATTATTAAAGAAGCAGAGCTGCGAAAATGTAAATCGGTATTTAGAACTGGAAGCATTACTGACATTAATGGATCATCATTCTGACGATAAGAAATACAAAAATGAGCTAGTAATTAAAAATATATATATTCGTTGATGATAACTAACATAATGACTTCCTACTTATAAGATTTTAACGGATTTGGACGCATTACATAAAGTACTAATTGTTTAAGTAATCGACAATGTATACTGTATACTCAATAAAATATAAGTGATTATTCAATTATGTTTAATTAGATATTAAAAAGTCAGTCTAAAGACTCTTCAGTCTTAAGATTTTGTTATGCGTTTTTTTATTTTTTTTAAAAGTATTTGTCAAATATCGTTTACAAACCATTACCAGGACGATTGTCGACCTGTTAAGTATTATTGCATTCTGCGTCCTGTTTATTAAATCGAAAATGATTGGGGTAAATGGTTAAATAATCCAGTTTGTACCAGAGAGAAAGGCTGCAACAAATAAAAATAACATAAAAAGCAGGACGACTCTTGTATGGACCCTTCTTTAAGGCCTTATATTGTACTTGCCTTGATTGCCCTCAGAGATGACTAATAGAAACTCTGAATGGTTGATACTCTAGTACCCATTAACCATAGTATAGTGTGACTCCTTTCGCGGAAGTATGTAGCTAATAATGAGCAATAAGAGATGCTTTGTTTTGCTTTATGGAGACGAGACCCTGAAAATGCTTATCTCATGAAATCTTGATTGCGTTAAAAGTCCTTTTAAGGGAGATTTGAAACCTTATAATTTATATTTTGGTTTTATGAGATGAGAACAAATATAATGGGGACTCAGTAGTAGATACTAAGTCTAATGATGTTATATCAATAGAATAGACACCGACTGATATTCGGTAGATCGTTGCTACCGACTGTAGATTATTCTCTAAGAATACCGTGATAATCGTAGTTCAGCCAAGATTTATTCTACTGATATCAATCACTTTCAAAGTCTACCGATTGTATGAACATCGGTAGCAGTAAATTTTTATTACAATTTTGATTTCTCCTAAACGAATTACTTAATCTCCTCCGCAAACGATATTTAAAAAATATCTACTGAATACCAATGCCGCTTTCCTTCGGGAGATTAAAAAACCCTTATCGATACAGACTAAACTAAAAGGTACACGAAGGCTTCATTTTAGTTCTATAATTATATTCTTGGAAATATCTTAATACATTATTTTTTAAGGTTTGCAACTAAGTTGTATGCATCTATTTATTATGACGTCAGAGATTATGTATGGTTAGGTTTCTCCAAGTTATATGTTTATTTTGATAAAGACTAGCGTAAAATGAAATTTTTAAAACAATTATTCTTTCTTTGAAGGATGACAAGGTCAAAAATAATATATGAAGCTTATATATGACGTCACTATAAGTAGAGTTATACATCATAAATTTAAACCCCAAGTTAAAGAAGTTATAAAAAATAATATCATTCCCATAGTAAGCTCAAAATGAGTATGTTAGTGAACCAAATAAATCCGAAAAATCGAACTATCGAAACATGTTGCAAATGTCAACAAATTTAATTATCTGTAACTTGAGAATTAATGTCCAGCAGAAGATTATGTATC
This sequence comes from Caligus rogercresseyi, assembly GCA_013387185.1. Lineage (NCBI taxonomy): Eukaryota > Metazoa > Arthropoda > Copepoda > Siphonostomatoida > Caligidae > Caligus > Caligus rogercresseyi. The sequence goes on from CP045896.1 coordinate 1,341,001, forward strand.
ACCTTTAACCAAAAATGACTAATACTGGTTTCAGGAACCAAATGTGAGTGACCTATTAAAAAACACGAGTAAGCTATGATTCTTAAGTATACAAATATATATTATGCCTCTTATTGCCCTTTCTATGAACATATGATATATTTATTAAAGGAAGACATAAAAAGGTTAGCATAGTCAACAAGGCGTATTTTTAGCAAATAGCCTATATATTTGTAACGGTTTTCCCTTCCTTCTCTAAAGCAAAGTCTTCATATCACCATTTCTAGCCAACAAAGCAACTGCCTCCTCTCTTTCACAGATAAAACAACAAATCCATGCAGTTTTTTGACAGTAGACAACAAAAATAATCAAAATAAGAGTGCGCGTTCATGACAATTCATAGACAAATATATAAATATGACTATATCTTTATATCACCTCGCAACCTTTCTCAGTTTGTATGTGGAAAGGAAAACTTGATCATGTATCATAGAAAAGTATAGCAAACAAATAAGAATAACAACGAGGATTTTTTTTCTCCAGAAAAAATATTTAATAAAAAAAAACAGTTGGACTCATGGAATAAAACATCACTTCATTCACAGCTGTTTAGATACAAACATCAATTCAGAGATAAGAACATAAATTGTTTCTTTTCATGGGCCTAGATCCATTGCATTTAAAATGGACTCCTCAAATATAACCCTTTAACATTAAAGTAATAGAGCAACTGTTCTTCCTCAAGGAAATTAACTATGTGTATTTTATTTATTCATATCTGGCGATAAATGTATAATATTCTGACTTTAAGACGTATAAAAATAATTACCTACTGAAAAATTCGATATTGGTGATAACAATATATAAGAAGTTAAAAGAATTTGAAAACATAACAAACTAAAAAATGGATATCATATTTTTGATAGAACATTACATTTAGTAAAAAACGTCCAATTACTTTAATATATATTTGTGTACATTTAGCTATGTCAAGAGTAACTAAACTTTATTTTATACATATTGCATGAAAACTATTTCAAGGTAATCCCTAACTAGATAGGTAGTATCATCAAAAATAATAAAATTTGAGCCGTCGACCACGTAGCAAAAAGAAACTTAGGGATGTGGTCACCATACAGATATAAATGATGATATAAGGATGTCTTTATATCTTTCTGGTGGTCACCCCCCCCCCCCCCCCCCCCTCCCCTCTAAAACGCATATCTATATATCTGTATATATGATTAAAGCGTTAAAGTACTTTAACGCTTTAGATATGACTAGATTGGATTATAATTATAAAAGCGCATTTTCATTTTATTCCGCGGAACGGACGTCTAATGAATGAAATATATGAATGTGAACACATTAGTTAGAAAGGATGTAATGTTTGAATATTTTCCTGATACGGGGGTCTTGTCTGCTCTGATTCACTTACGCCTCTGTTTATATATGATTTGACATTTCCAAAGGTTGCGTGATCGTAAATAAATGATATTCCAAGTCCCTTATTTATAAATGTATAACACAATCCCACTTCAAGGAGATCTTACGTCACAACAAATTAAAGCACTTGCTTGTGTTATTATTGTTGAAAGGCCCATCTGGGACTGGTTTTTTTCATCCGTGATGAGTGGCCTTCAGAAGGAGGTGAGTGCCCTCAAGGCCACCGTCAAAGAGAAGGAGGTGATCATTCAGCTCTACGAGGAGAAGGTGAACGACGTCCTTCTCTCTCGCAAGGGTCTCTTGAAGCAGAAGAATGCCCTGGAGGGTGCCTTTCGGGCCCTTCAGAGCAAACAGGACGGGACGGGGGAGCTGGCCGCCCTCAGCAATAGTCTTACCACCCTCATCGGAGAGAAAAAGCGCTCCGAGTCCGAGTTGAAGGAGAGTAAGAAGAGAGTCGTCTCGGAGCTGAGAGAGGCTCATAGTGAAATCGAGACTCTTCGCAAGGATCTCCATCGAAAAGATACGGAGGCCTCACAGCAAATTGAGGAAATTAAGTCCAAGCTGATTGTGGAACAGCATGAAAGGGAAATTGAGATTCAGAATCATACATCCACTCTTAAGGTATTTATTGTATTCACAAACATAATTAGTTTAATTAAAAAATACTTTATTTCTATATTTTAAGTGTGAGTTTTACATTCAAGTTTTTAAAAGTACTTGCAAATTTACGATACAACGAAATAATTATGAGGCTCCCATACAAAGACATTTCTAACCATTTCAAACCATATATATATATATATATATATATATATATATATATATATATATATATATATTCATTAACATCACTTTAAAAATAATAGTGAACAAAATCAATTTACAGTCGTCCCTCGCAAAGTCGCGACGGCCCGGATCCACTACACGACCACCGCGATATATATGAGGGTCGCGATGTTGATATATATTTAAGTTTTTTGTGTGAAAATTCTGCTATGAGTTCATATGGGACGTTTTGCCGTGAAAAAACGGGAGCCAAGCTGTCGTCGCGTAGTAAAAGAACTGCGAGATGTCGAGGGGCGAAGTAGCGAGGGCGACTGTATTAATTTTAATCAACCTTTAATATACTTCAGCTATTATCATTTTTTTGCCATCATGTAAATCTTTGTTGATTTGTTTAAAGGATGTACTTAGACAAAATATAACCATTAAGTATAAAAATTAGTAACCAAATTATTTAAATAATATGAAATGCAAATGGTTTGAAAAGCATAAAAATACAAAACAAATATTTATGAAAAATTATATTAAATTGGTGTCAATAGATTTGATATGCATATTTATTTAATGCCATATAATCGGCATTTTCTTTTACGCAGCACATATCTTATTGTGCTGTATTTTTTGTTATTAACAATTAATACTTTACCTATGAAAACAGTATTTCTACCGGTAACTATTATACAAAGGATCAATATATCAAACTACAGTTCTCAAATTGTGAATTGAAATTCATAATTTTTAAAGATAATAATGAATTTATAATATTCATTGTTAAATATGACTGGTTTGAAAATTATTCAACTAACCTAATCAAAAGAATAATTTGTATATACTGTATTATTAGTCAAGTACACGTTTCACGCTATATTAAATTGTTTCTCTATTTTTCTTCATAGGTAATGTCAATTGAAAGTTGCCTGGCCGTATAAAATACACTTGTATTCAATAGCCTAAGCTTTTCGTTCAATTTTGAGATAGACACTTCCCCAATACTAAGTATAATCAAAATGTTTATCAGAAAACTAATTAAATCAATAAACATGGCATATTTTAACAGGCATTTAAAAAAATATATCCTAATTATATATATTCAGAACAAAATATGACGATATTTGAAATTTATTTATGTTTTAGTCAAGTGAAATCGTTCAAAATTATATACAATCATTAAAAATTAAGAGTTTTTTCCGGTAATATCTTTATATGATTTATTCAGTAACTCATTTTTTGGATGCAAAATCGTATCGTAATTGGAGCTCAACTCTAAATGGATGGTTGGGAAACAAAAAAAATATATTTATTTGATTAATTTTCTTTGTATACTTAAACTTTAGACACGCATTGATAAATGAGGCAAGTTAGTGCTAATAAAATACATCTGAATAATATAATCAAAATTAAGTAAAACTTTCAAAATAAACATATCGAAAAGAGTTAACTCCAAGGTGTTGCATTTTTCTCTTAACATTTTTATGTCATAATGAAACAAAAGTGACAGAGTAACCCGAGAACAACTATTTTTTATAATTATAATATTTTGCCGTTTCATTGATGAAATGCTAAGAGATTAATCTCCATTAAAGCCAGGCTTATGAGCAATCAGTAAAGAAATTTGATATTCTCTACGATACAAAGATATAATGATCAGAGCGAGCTTTCAGAGCTAATTGATAAATATTATTAAAGGTAAGCCTATTTTTATGAATTTTGATGAAATATCACCAAACGGATTAAGATTAGGTCTATGAAAGCGGTGGTTCTCAACCCCTAATTTAATGTTCATACGCCCCCCTATAAACCCGTAATGAAAATACGCTGTCCGAGGTGCTGAAACATCACCTGATGGATAAAACATATATCGGATATACAAATCAGCACTCATGATCACACTTCAGACACCATATTCATTTTGCACATTTATATTCTTCCTGATTCATTTGGCGGCCCTCAGAAAGCATTTCGTGTGACCCCAATGTTGAGAATTGCCGTATTAAAGGATAGAAAATGCTTCCCTCCTTTTTTAAGGAGAAATAAACATGTTAGCTGCTTTATTTTGTTCATGGGTTTTAATACGAATTAATTGTTTTTTTAATACGATTTGATTGCGATCAGAGATACAATATCTCGCATCCCAATTGATTACAATATGTAACAAAATTAAGGTTTTTTTTTGCCCCCTGGGCTAAAATTCATAATTTGAGTCCCATTTTTTACGTAGATTCCAAAAATGCCACTCAAAATATCGTCCGAAAAAAGGTTTGGACTTTATGGCCTTTTTTGAAAATCATGATTTTCATAATTTCTAATGGTTCACGCTCAGTTATTTTCGTGCAAAGTAAGAATACTCACAAATGTCATGAATATTTATTTTTCTAGTATGTCAATGCATTTCAAATTCGTTTTTATAATTTCAATATCTTTCGTACTATTCGAAAAAATAGGCTTTATATTGCAAAAAGTTGATCATTTTTTAGTGTTCTATTTAAGCGGCTATATTTTTTTTGTTTCAAGTTTATTGACTATAATTTATTTATAATATATTTTTGTATATGTCAATACATTTCAGAACAGTTTTTATAATTTCGATATCTGGGATGAAAGTAAAGAAAATATCAATTTAGTATGAACAAGTATTGATCAAATTATATAAATAATAAATCATGAGGTTGCGTTACCCATTATTGTGATTTGTTACGAAGAAAAAAAACATTTTTGCCTTTTTATTTGCAAGTTCCTTAATGGAATTCTCTAAGAGTTTCTTAAATCATCTAAATCCCATTTTCCAAATCACAGTAACTCTCCAAATATTCAAATTATTTAAGGAAATTGCAAATAAAAGGCAAGCATGTTCTTTTTTCTTCGTAACAAATCACAATAATATGCTCACGCCTGATAAATCATAATCTATCGGACATGCTTATGTCTTTTTAATGTATTATAATAGCTCATTGCTTAACCGACTAATAATGAAACGTATCATTTCACATATTTTTTCAGGAACTTCAAAAGCGCCTCTTTGAAGAACGATCCAAAAAGAGTAAACTAATGAATAATAAAAACACAGCTGAAGCGAATGAAGAAGAAATTAAGTCTATCAACAATCGAAGCAAGAGCGAACAACACCCTCGAGAGGAACCCCTTTCCACATCCCTCAACTCATCCAAAACGGTGTCTGCAGATGAATCAATCGCCTTCGCAAAGAAATGAATGAAATGGAGCTACATCATCGCCAGCAGCTGGAAAAGGCAGAAACAAGAGCCTTAGAGGCCGAGAAGAGATCCTTGGAGACACAGGAAATCCAAGAGTCTCGAGTCATTAACTTGGAGCTACGATTAGAAGAGCTCTCTGGCTCTGTGGCCGACTATGATCGCCAGCGGCACGAGGATCAAAAGTCTATAGCCAAGCTCCGTGAAAGGATTGCTCAATTAGATACGGAGAATTGTGCTCTTACACATGTTCGAGGGTCCGATTCCATGGACGCTCATGATGAACAGGAGGATATGAATGAGGAAGATGTTGATACTTCTACACATAGTAATAGAGGTATCACCTCACTTGTCGAAAGGATTATCCGCCTTCGCTCTGAACTTCGAGAGCTGAACTCACAGTCTGAAAACCCCATACCTGACATCGACAACTACTTCAATCAGGACGAGAAAAAGGATGATATGGAAGACAAAGGATGGAAGTCAAAGTACTTCCTACTCTCCGATAACTTTGAAGACTTCAAAAAGAATTCCTCTTCTACAGGAAGCGGCAATTCCCTCAGCCTTCAAGCCGTATTGAAGAGCCAAGAGTCCGACCGAGCCACTATTCACTCATTAAATGTGGAGATATCCGATCTAACGGATAAACTAGGCCGCCTTCGCACTCAAGTGAGCTCACTTGAGGAAGGGAAGGCCACTAATGAGGGCAAAGTTCGGGATTTGAGCTCAGAGCTGCATTCTGCCAAGATCTCAATGAGCGAAGCCCTTCAGTCAAAGGAAGTGGAGCTTCGTAAGAAGACGCAAACTCTTGAGAGTGAGTTGGAGAAGCAGAGAGAACGGTTCCTGTGTTCCATGCAGGAAAAGGAGGATGAGTTAAAGGTCATGCGGGATAATCTTGAGATGGCCATTGATAATGGGTTTGTGAGTTATATGAACCGTAAGTCCTCCGGGCATATCAACGCCTCGCAATTGGACAATTTGACGGAGAAGTTGGGCCTATGCGTGGAGGATGAGAGTCGCATGATGATTCACTACTCCGAGGAGACTGCGCGGAAGGAGAAGGAAGTATCAGGGCTTCGGGCTCAGATTCGGGATTTGGAGTCTGCCATGAGGGAGATTCAGGCTCGTTTCATATCCAAGGAAGAGGAGTACATCTCTGAAGTGGAGAGGCTATCAGATGAGGCTGCCGTTCTTCGGAGAATGTCCAAGTCGGACTTAAATGTGGAGTATCTGAAAAACGTTGTGGTGAACTACATGCTCAGCTCGGACATAGCCTCCAAGGAACATATGCTCAATGCCATCGCCGCCGTCCTTGTATTTTCAGATAAGGAAGTGCGAAGGATCAAAGCCTTTCATAGTTCATGGCTTTGGAAAAAGTCCTGAGGATTCTTTATGAAAAAATAAGTCATACTTATAGATATAAGCACAGAAATTGGGGCATTGCATTTTATCTGTTATTAAAGGCATTTTATAGATTTATTGTTTTTAAATTAATCATATATACATTTTGCGTTGTTTATTTAGTCGTCACTATGATTCGTAAGATTTTAGTATATTATAGTATATTTGACCTAAGACAGAATCTAGGAAGTACTGAAAACATCAATTCAATATATTGCGTCACAGGATCTGTAGTCTTAAATGACGAGGATCTTTACCTCTAAATTTCTAGATAAATAATATTAATTATTGTATGCCAATTCTTATATAAAACTGAAACATAAAAGAGGTTTTAATATGTTTACGGATGTAGGTACTAAAACCAGAAGAAATAACTCATTTTGAATAATAAATTGCTTGATTCACTTCATATTTTATATTTACACGGAGAGGAAGTGATTCAGTCACTTATCCCAGTATACAAACAAAAGTCATTGCGCCTAATAAATTAAAAGGAATTGACGTAATATTTGAATTAATTTCTTTTTTCTATTTCCTTGACCTAAATTATGTAGAAATATTGTTTCTGCCAATTAATATGCAATCGAGTATCAACTGCCTTTCTTTCCTAGACAATGATATCTGAACGATTGATCGTCGTGTTTTCCGTTTGCTACATCTATGGCTCATGTGTAAGATCATAGATAAATTCCTATAATAATTCAGTCAGTATGTTTTTCTTTGTCCCTATGCCTAAAAGATGACCCCCCCCCCCCCCATTAATCATAATAATGTTTTGTTCCTTGAAGAGGAAAGCTAGATGTGATATTTTTGTGAGTTAAATATATATATATATATATATATGTTGATAAAGTTTTATAAAAATTATTTTATAACAAAAAAAAAATTGAAAAAATACTATATAATATTTACTCCCCCTTTATTAAATAAGAATAAATATTTGTATAAAATAAAGATATTCAAATAAACGAAGCCTTCTCAATGGAGGTTATGATGTAAAAAGCTTTTTAATTTATGTTGAGGGAGTATCGTTGGTATGTAAAAAGAACTGAAAAGTGAAAGTATTTGTTCAAGTCTTAGGGCCATTTTGTACGAGGATGTCTCTCTGCCGAGTTTTTTAAGGGTAAGGTAGTGGATTGGCGGGAATATAGTTTTAATGTTATAGACAGAGCTGATATTCTGTAGAAAAACCTACCTAGGTTCGAATAATTTGGAATTGATAAGATCCTAGGTTCGATAGACTGCTTATTTATATCTGTAGGATAATTCTATCGAACCAAATACCAAAAAAAATAATAATTAATATTTCCAGTTGTTGGCAAGTTGTGTCAAATCCGGTATGTACCGATGGAAGGCGACATTGATAAATTTTCTAGATTCTGAAAAAAAAAATCTACGAGGGGAATTTTAACTTTCTGCTACGATTTTCAACACAAAACCATGCAATCGGTAGTGGCAGTTTTATTAAAATTAAATAATAATTGGTATCGATAGCAGAGATATATCGCTTGTAGGATCAATCTACATAATATCTATCAACAGTCCCATAACTGAAATATCAGTTGCGGTTCAGGCTAAGTAGCTTTAGGTTCGAGTAAAGCGTTTAAAGTAAAGTAGCGCATGCATAACTTAAAACTCTTCCTTTTTTCCCAAAGGAATTGGCCAAAATTTTAGTTTTTCTTTAGTCGTAAGGTGCGCTTTGATGCTAGAGCTCTTTGAAAATAATAAAAAAATAATAGAAGTAAGGAATGGAATCTCGCACAATGTTGTAGTGATTTGATATATTTCAAATCATCAAACTTAATCCCTTCAAAATGAGGCTTTTGGATTTTTTTGTGCGTTCAATATATGCATAGGGATAAAAAATGGCAGTTCTCGCAAATTCACTAATTAACATAATTTTTGATTACACAGTTTAAAAGAAATCTTTCTACGTCCAACAGTCAGAGTGATGATCAATTTATTGACATATGTGATGAAAAAAAAAATGCATTTTTTTCTCTTTGGTATGAACCGTTTTTATTTAATTAATAATAATATGACATATTAGATGAGTCCATCAAAAATGATATGAAACGAGACCCACGAGAAGGTACAATTTGTATTTTAAAATATTATTTGATAATATTATTTCGGAATTGATGTTCACTCTGCAACAGCGGCGAGTGAAATGATGTCTTATAACATATGCCTTTTGCTTTTATAATTACCTTTCCTTTTCTTTCAACTAATCGCGCTCCCAAAATATTAAACATAATATTAACAAAATTATTATAATAATGATTATGTATAATACATTATTAAATAAGTCCTTTTCTTTCAGAAACATAAATCATTCTTATTTTTTTTCTTTCAAAACGAAATATATAAATAATATAAATAAATGAGGCACTTTAGTTTGAAACTCTTATAATTAAATATAACTCATATTATAGCTATGAAAGAATATAAGACTGTAGATAATAATTATTGTACAAAGGTACAATTATATGCAGCCAAGGTGAGGAAGCTGTAAGCAACGTTGCCCTTCTCAGTTCCTAATATTAAACTCGAATGAGCTCAAATAGAATACTTGATATGGAATGAAAATGCCATTTATGTTGGTTCTATGAGTTCATGAGGCTCCTCAAGGATATATTTGGGGGAGGAGGAAGAACTCTCCTTCCGACATCATCAGCCACCATCTTCTTGTTATTATTTCTATGATGAGGAAAGGAGGGCATGAGCTTGGGATCACAGGGAAGTGGTGGCTCCGAGAAGTAGGGAGACGCAAGACATTCCGTCGCCTTGGCCCGCTTCTCAGGATCGTACATGAACAAGAGTTAAGAAGGTCCAAACCCGACTCACTCAGCCAAGGAAATCGCTGTTTAATATTGTTATAAGGCTGCGTCTTAAGGGTGAACTCCTGTATGGCGGGAAGTGAGGAGAATCCAGGCCATATGTTATCGTTGGGGTACCTAAGAGATCAATGATGAGGTCGAGTTGATTGATTTCGGACTTGCCGGTAGAAGGGGTTTATGTGCTAGGAGTTCCCCAGAATGGAGCCAGCACTCCACATGTCAATGGCTGTGGATTGGGTATTTGGTGCGTTGAGTAAGAGTTCCGGTGCTCGGTACCAGAGGGTGACGACCCGGGGCGTCATGGGCTTGAGTCCGTAGGTTCGGGCGAGTCCAAAGTCAGCTATGCGTACAGTCCCCTTGTCGCTCATGAGGAGATTGGATACCTTGAGGTCCCGGTGAAGGATGTGTCGGGAGTGAAGGTAAACTAGGCCCCTGAGGACTTGCATCATGATACATTTGACTTGGGACTCGGAGAAAGGGGATTGCATGTTGTCCAGGAGTGAGGCGAGATCTTGCTCGCAGTAGGACATGATGAGGAATATACTTTCGAGACTCTTACCGACAGCGATTCCTTGTAGCTCTACGATGTTCTCGTGGCCTTTGTTTTTGGCAATATCTAATAGGATGGATATTTCACGAAGGCTGGACATTGGTAAACCATCCTGAAATTGATGTGTAAATATGTAGAGTTATTATTATCTAATTACTAACATTATAGCTAGTCATAGCTAGTTACTATTATGAATTTTAAACTATAAAATATAACGTTATGGTATAACTTTTAATTTTCTGTCAATTTAAAGTTACTATTAAATAATGTCTTTATGCTTTTGTGACTACATAAATGCAAAGAGAGAAAAATTGAAATAATATAATAATAAAATAATCAAGGTTTAATTATTTTAAGTATAATGAAAGTGACATTTAACTGCCAGAATATAAACAGGATATCAACATAATGAAACACTGAAGTCAACATTACAAATGATAGCAGAAATAATTGATTCAGTTTTATCATAAGATAAAGAACATGACAAAAAAACCCAACTAATAGTGTGTTTTGGAATCGAACAGAAATTATCACTATTTATTTTATTATATATACAAATATTTTTGCCTATTTGATTCGATATATTTGAATCCATGTGGATATGAAAAAGCCTTAAAACTAGTAAATCGAACTTTATATCTTTTCAATGAAATTGATTGAAATTGACCTTCCCTTTCGAGAGGTGAACTGCTCCCTCAAGATTGAAGTCGATCATGCTGCCACTGAGCTATTGTCTCTCTTGATTTTAAATAATTTTGTAACATAATTTTCCCCTCAAAATTTATTATGTCAGTTATCTGCATTTTGATTGCTTTAACTTTGTGAAGTTATAGAAATTTCCTTTTAAATGTAAGTGAATCTGGGAATATTAAAAGTAAGTAGAAAAGTATATTTAATAGATAAAAAGTGTATATATGTATAGCAAAATTGATTTATAAAATATGAAGTAAAGTATTAAAAATCAGTTTGTTGAATGAATGTGTGTGAGAGTAAAGATTCCCCCCTTTACTTTAAGTGCTTATGTACTTTTTGGTGCTTTCAAACTTTAAAAAATGCTCCTTACTATCAAAAGCAATACATTTTCTTTAAGTAATATTAAATCTTTATTTGCAAAAACAAATTGCAGCGAACTCTACATAGAGGTCGAACACATACGCGCCATCATCATTGGGGCAGCGCCACGTTACTCGGCTCTTTCTCTAAGAGTTCCCAACGCAAGATCTTCTTTGTGGAAGTGGGCTGGAGACCTAATTCGTTATGGGCCATCAAGGGCAGCGAAACACTTATATGTTTTTAAGAAGATTTTAAAATGTCCTTGTCGCTTTTTACAGAAGAAATGATTTTTTGCATTTTATATAAGGTTATAATATTTAGACAGTAATTTTGCTCTATAATGTTCAATTTTGTTTTACTAAAACACATCTATCAAAAATATTTATTTATTTTATTGTTATTGTGGTGGTAATTTATTTACTCCTTTTAGTTGACACCATAAAGAATTAAATAACAAAAAAAAATTATACAACTCAAATTAAGATTTAAAAAAATATTATCAAACTATTAAAAATTGAAAAGGGAAGGTTCAGGATGAAACCAATGATTTTTTTTTTGTAGAGGCGTAAAAAATGAATCGTTAAAATAAGCAAACCATGTTTCTAGAATATCTACAGCTGAAATATTTTAAGATTTTCCAGAAAATGATCAGAGCTTGCAAAATAACCATCTATACTAACCATCAACAATCTGTAAGTTTTATAATAAGCTCTTTCATCTGTTAAGTATATTATTTAGCTTAGAATTTTTCGAATGGTCATCAAAATGAGATTATCAGGATCAATTAATCGTTACTGAAAATCAAACAAAGCATTCATTTGATTGAGGTTTAAAAACAAACAAATAAAACCTTATGGTATTAACGTTTTTCCTTCATGATTTATAAAAAAAGTGAAGCAATATATC